>VHZZ01006478.1:24274-46996 GCA_009801015.1 Silene noctiflora | reverse complement strand
AGCAAACCAAGCAACTAGAACACGATATTAGCTCAAAAACACTTAGACAAGTGCTAAATGACAAGTAAAATAGAGCTAATCTAGGGGTTAAAATGTATAAATAAAGTACTTATCACACCTAGCGGGGGAGGATTCTGGGTTTGGCTGTTGTCAGCTCTGAGGCACAACGAGGACGTTGTGTTCTTTAAAGTGGGGGAGTTTGTAACACCCCAAGAGTATGAGAGGAAAGTTGTCCCACATCGGGAAAATATGGGGCTTATGATATGTTTATAAAGATTTCACCCACCACTTAGTAACAAGACCTTATGCTTTTGGGCTTAAGTGAGGACAAATAATAGGCCCAAAGGTGCACATCTCATCTTATTGAGGTTGTGTTACGACGTGGTGGGTCGGGTTGTTATACACCACAACATCCATTGTAGAATGTTATTTCAAGAAACCATGGGTACATTCTAGTAGAACTAGAAGCCTCCTCCTCTTCAAAAGCTTTGAGATCTTCTAAAAAGGACCTTTCTTCTTCTTCTTATTATTATTATTATTATCATCATCATCATCTTCTTCTTCTTCTTCTTCTTCTTCTTCTTCTTCTTCTTCTTCTTCTTATTATTATTATTATTATTATTATTATTATTATTATTATTTTAAAGCCACCTTATATTAAGGTAAAATCAAAGTTAACAAGAAATTAGTAGGCGATCGAGATACAATCTGGGAGCCCACTCCCTTAGCGATAGCAAAGCTAAGTTTAGAAAAATGTAAGCGGTAGCACGAGCTCTAGCATCCTGAGACACATAGAATTTTTGAATCCGCTTGAGTAAGACAACAACATCCGTATCTAGCTCCCCCAGCGAATAGAAGGAGAAGGGCGAGAAATCATAACCAACAGTCATGCACAAATCCCAGTACTTGACACACTTACGCCGAGCAGCATCAACAACAACACGACCGGGCACAAAATCAGACATCCCAGACATGAGTCAAGGGGGAAGATCTCGTCAGATCGACACGCACATCACGCCCCTTGTCCCAAGAATAAAGTAGCAAATCCGCCGGACGAAGGGGCATGTCATGCCCATCAACCAATCCGACATCAACCTCCTTACCGACAGAAATTGCGGACCTGAAGCATATATCCAATAAGGTGTCACGAACGAGGTTATGTCAATGCTTAATGCCCATAGTACTAGTACAAGAGACAACATGATCACCATCAAAGACCCGAAAAGAAGAAGGATAAAGCCTAAACACCGTGAACAACGAAACACCCAGTTGATAGCTAAACACACTACGATAGGTCATTCCATTCATAGTCTGCCCCAATCCAGAAATAGGAACTGCATGCAACCAATCAGAGGAGTGAGAACCCTGCTGAGACATCTATAATGCCACCTACCGCGGAGTCAAAGAGAAAACAGAGTTCGATCTAGTAGCAACCTTCGTGAAATATATATTTGCCAAAATTTTCATAGTTTAGGGGGAACGATTTCACTAGGGAGTATTATTTTATTTTGTTGAATTTCAATCAATTTAGTTCAATTCGTCTCAAATAAATGGGAAAGAATAGAGCCCACATAATTCCTTTCTTGTGCAATTCGATTCCTTCCCATTTCTGTCAGAAAAAAGTGGGCTACTTAACCTGTACTAACAGCTAACTTGTGCAGTGTGTTAGTGTGCAACGAATGCAGGTCACACTCAACACACATAAACATCAATCAAACTTAAATCAGTTAATCATTTAAATCAGATCACAGAATTATTACTCAAAATAGGCATGAAAAGTGGTGTATCGCCAAAACGACGATGCAATTGCTTCTTCATTGCCGTTTTAGGCCTCGCCTTTCTTTCCATGCTTGTTCCTCTCGTCTTTCTCCTCGGTTTTCACTCTTCCGGTACTCTCCTTCTTCTCTTTTACTTTCAGATTCACTTCTAAATACTTGTGTAAGGCGGTTTTACACGAGTATATTCTAGGTAATTAGGATCCGATATTAGTGTAAAACCGTCTTATAGAGGATCAACTGTTTTTGTTACTGATCTGATGTTTAATGTTTAATTTCTGCGTGTAGGTTTTCCGTTTGAACAACAAAGTTTGCCGTCGGTACGTGCTTTAGTTTAGCGTTAATTGAGCTAACTTTTGTGTCCAGTTTGTATATTACGTGATAAATTGAGCTGATTTAATGATATTTCTGGTTTGTTAAATAGGGCGATGCTCTTGATTTGCGCAACTTTAGCCATATAATCCGGATCATCCATCAGGTGTGTGTACTTTGTAATTATGCCATTGTTAGTTCAGTAAACATGATATAATGGTCATTTAAATTGAGTTCTTAGGATGTGAGTGTAATGTGTGAGTGCATTAGGTAAAGGACTACAATGAAAAGTATAAATGAAGTTTTTGGAGCTAAACTAATTAGTGTGGTATTGGCGTTTGATATAGTTGTGGTGTATTCCGTTTCTAGGTTAAATTATGACTCTTGACAACAAAGTATGAGTTAGGATGCCATCGTCTTATACTCGTAATGTAGTATAGCGTATTAGCGTGTTCACGTTGTATGGAAGGAGTGTTAATATCTTGGGAGTAGTTGTGTTCAATCACATCACTTCTGTGAGGAATATTCTTACTCTATCTTAGCTTCTTAGGGTTGGTTATAGTTACTGATCCCTGATATCCTTAATTTTGCAATAAAACACTAAGACACTCTTGTGGGTGTTAGTTTCTGTGACGATAGCTGCATGAATAGTTCTTTTCTTTTTTAAGATGATACCCGAGTGTTTTGGCCTACATAGCAATGTTCACTCACCAAATGTTCCTTTTGTCTCGCTACTACTTTCTTTTTTGAATGTTGTCTCGCTATTTAGCTAAATACTTAAGGTTATGTTGTAGAGCTTCCACATATCACAGAACTTTAGGTTTAGGAGGTAAAGGGTGATCTCATCGGGGTATTCAGCCAGAGGTAAATATATCTCTGAATTTAACGAGTCTGGAAGGTTAGAGGTTAAAGACTCATCATTTTTATCCCTTTGAATGTGATGGCTTAAAGAAAAAAATAATTCAATAAGCTCTTGAAGCCTCTTATATTTTTAAGTAGTGGAGTGTCATGCAATTTAATAAGCAATTTTCGTTATGGATCATCTACTAGTGAGGCTGCCTGAGTTGGCTAACCTTGCCTACTATGTTGTCACTAGCTACAAGTTTATCCCCAAGCTCATTATCCATACATTTCCATTACGATGAGGAGCTAGAAGATGCTCTTGAGCATTTAAAGCTTGAGGATAAGTTTGTGATTTAATAACTTACTGCAAACTGCAGAGTTTATGTTATGTAGAGATTCTCATTATGGTGGTGTTAATCAATCTTGTTTCAGAGCAGCTGAAAAAACCATTATGTGAGTAAATATTTAGTCAGCAAGTCATGTGGATGACCGTTGTGTACATACAACATAGTTCATATACCATTTATTAAATAAGGTGCAATACATAAAAAGAGTACGTTGTATGCATACAATAGTCGTATTTGATGATCATATGTTAGATCAGTCTCTTGTTCATTCTCGAGCCGAGCTTCCAAATGAATGTATTATATACATGTCCTTTGTGTTTGTAACATATGGGTAAGCCAATGAGGCACTTAGGTAATGTTGTTGGAAAGGCTGAGGGGTCAATTGAGTGAGTTTTCCACCCTGCTTTTTAAAAGTGGTTATTTACTAAATTGTTACTCTTTTCGTGCATTGTTACTACCTAAAAAGAGTAGCAATTTAGTAAATAACCATTTCTAATATTCCCCAACATGTGTTTGGGGTGCAAGGAATTGTGTAATGAGGAATCACTATCTGGCTGTTTTGTACTGGTGGTCTAATATCTGCGGAAGTGCCGAACACAAAATTAGATGGATTCCCAATGGATAGTTGCAACTTTTGTTTTGTTACGTTTTAGGCTAACTGACTTATTTTTGTTCAAATGAACAAGGGAATTACATTATGACCATTTTAATATTATTTCGTTTGCTTTTTTTCCCCATTTGAATTTTGGATCTTAACTTTAGTATTGAGCTTAATATGAGAGGAAAAAACCTAAGAACACTTGACTTAGAAAGATGAGATAGTAGTCTAGTGGGTAGTACATGAACACGAGAATGGTGGGATACCTATAAAACTTATGATACGTTAGGGCTTCACTTTTAATGACTAATAGGAACACGTGTGAAATTTGAGACCCTGTTTCATTATGCATTTTTATATACTTTTTTGTTTATTGAAGAGGTTCCTATTTCTGAATGTAATGTTGAACATTGGGAAGGAACTGGTGGAACTGAAATCGTTGCTCAACGATTCTGTTTTTTATCACTCTTGTAATTCTAAGATAAGGCTGACTTCCTTAAAGCCTTTTTCTGCTACTTGTGGGTAAAACTAGTTTTGTTGCAGGCCATCTAAGCTAATGTTTTGTAATTAATCCATAAAAATGAAGTATTGCTTTAAATAAACTATGACAAAAAAAAAAATTCTTGTATCTACATCAACAGGTAGTTTGTCTACAGTCATCTTCATCGATGTGCTATATTTGCTAAGACGTGAATTCATCTAAAATGTAAAAGTTTGATATTTAATTCAGCAATCCGTGCATGACTTGCGTAGTCCTTGGCATTTTCTTCTTTTGAGCTGTCCCAAAATGTTTTTGTGAAATTCTATGCCATCTGATACAAGCATAATAATTAATGACAAAAATACCAATTTGATTCAGGAACATGTCAACAACCCTATCGAAGAAATGCGTGTCCGGAGTGGAATCTACAACAGCAGCAATAAAAGTCCTATGCAAGTTGAACAAACGAATTTTGGTATATGAACATTTCAATGTGCTACTATCAGCTCCTTGACCTTTAATAACAGCGAATTATATACCCTTGTCTTTGAATTTGTACAGGTCCTCTTGCAGGCAATTATGTACATGTACCATCGCCCACAAGAAATGTAAGCATTTGGGTGTATTTCGATAAAATTTTAAGGAGGGGGGAAGAAAGGGGAGCGGGATAGAGGGAAAAAAAAAAGGAGGGAACGGAAGGGAAGGGGAGGCGGAATAAGTAGGTTTGCTTGGATACAATTTCCCTCCCAACTCTTTCCAATGTAATGAGGAAATTTGTTTTGCTTTGGGGGAGGGAAAAATGTATCCCTCCATTCTTCCTTCCTTCCGTCCTTCTCTATCTCTTTCTCGAAACTCCTCCATCCAAACAAGGTCTTGCGTTTTCCAAGTAAAAGTTCAGATTCAGTGTCATTTATATATCAGTTTAAATGCATTCTGAATTCGGAATGTTGGCAGGAAGTTAAGATCAGCAACCCAGTGCAAGTTATTCAGCCTGCAAAAACTGTTGATGAAAATGAAATGCACTGTGAGTTGATATTTGGAAGCTATTGCCTTTGGCGCCGTGAACACAAGGAAGTCCTGATAGATACTATGGTGAAAAAGATGAAAGACCGGTTATTTGTTGCTCGCGCGTATTTTCCTAGCATCGCGAAGCTTCGCGCACATGAGAAACTGTCGACAGAGTTAAAGCAAAATATACAAGATTTTGAGCGTATAATCGGTGAAGCTACAACAGATTCGGATCTTCCTTCTCAGTGAGTCATCCAACCTCTTAACTTTGAACACCTTCTGTTCCCCTATATTTTTTTTAAGTTTGAGAGAGTTGAGGACAAGGCGTCTGCCTAGCTACTAGTTACCAGTGGCCCAATTTTATTATGAGCATGCCATTATATCGCAGCAAGGGTCGCGCTCGTGGTAAGAGTCAGAAATCAGGGTTACATTCTATAATGCGGCGGCACATCCCGTGTCACAGTTTAGCGCGGCTTGTCTTTATGGTCTAGTATCTGCTGCTTAATTAGCCGTGTACCAGTCAAGTATCCGTCAAATATCAGCCATGTCGGTCAAATTGGCTGTATCTTCCAATATCGACTATTTTTGACAACCCTTTTGATTTCGGAAAATATTGGCACCAGTTGAAAAATCTCTATGTAACGGCCGATATTATCACATAATGCCTGGTACATAATACCCTCTTACGGTAGGTTACTTGTTCTCTTTAAAAGTATCAGCGGCCTTGTCCGAAAGAGAAGCCATAAGCAACTTGCACCAAAAGGTAACCAGTAAACCAAAGAATGGGCTCTTCTAGGCAATATATAGGAATCAAGTTCCGTGCAAATCAACTAAAGCACAGGCAAAACTGTACAAGTCCGAATACTTAAGCAAATTTTCGTCCTTGGTGCAATAGGAAATGCAAATTTCAATGGAGGAAATCAATTAGAGAGCACGGGCACGCCTATTATTCTCCTCGAACCTAGCCAACCTATGCCACAAAGAGCAAGGAAACTGACAGTGAAAGAAACAGGTAGGGCCCAACATCCTACTACAACACGAGACCCAACTTTTGTGACTGAAACTAGGGAGAGATATTTGATGATAGTTTACAAGCTTTAGACTTTGCTTCTATATTTTATTTCATTACTAACCCATGGAAAAGCAATGGATCCTAATCCATCCTCAGTAGTACAATTCTGAGAATGTGTGTTTAGCCTAGTTAACTGATACACAAAAAAACTTGCACGGAGTTATGAGTTACTATACAAGTTGGCCACTCTCACTTTTATCTGTATAGCTCCTAAGCAGCATGCTGACTCAATATATTTATATCTGGAGTACTATATTGATGACAAATGCATTGTCTGTATCATTATCAGCCTTGGGGAGAAACTGCAGAGAATGGAGGCTGTAATAGCTAGATCCAAGTCAATTCGAGTGGATTGCAACAATGTGGATAAAAAATTTAGGCAACTTGTGGAGCTGATTGAGGATGAAGCTAATTTTCACACCAAGCAAAGTGCCTTTCTTTACCAGCTTGCAGTCCAGACCATGCCAAAATCTCTGCATTGTTTATCTATGAGATTAACCGTAGAGTATTTCAATAAGGGCTCTATGGACTTGGAAGTATCTCCGACAGAAAATATTGTAGATCCAGAATTATACCATTATGTTGTCCTCTCCAGAAACATGCTTGCTTCATCTGTTCTTATAAACTCCACCGTTGCACATGCTAAAGTATGCTTCCGATTCTGTAAGATGTCATTTGATTTTTAAGAGTTGAATACCTTTCATATAGTCTGGATGATACGATTGCATAGCACAAGACTTCAGATATCTAAATTGTCATCTTTTCAGCAGGAAAGTAAGAAGCTGGTTTTTCACATACTGACGGACAGAGAAAACTATTATTCAATGAAGATGTGGTTCTTGAAAAACAGTTTTAATGAATCTGCTGTACAGGTCTTGAATCTTGAGGATTATATAACAGAGTCCTATAATAAGACGCCAGATTTATCACTGGCTGAGGAATTTCGTGTTAGCTATCAACCTACACATAAGCTTTCTCCAATGCACTATAAGACGGAATATATTTCTTTATTTTCGTATTCCCACTATCTCCTTCCAGATATATTCAAGAATTTCGACAAAATTGTTGTCTTGGATGATGATATGCTTGTTCAGAAAGACTTGTCAGCATTATGGAAGATCGACATGGGAAGAAATGTCAATGCTGCTGTTCAGATGTGTGCTGTACGACTGGGTCAGTTGAGCAATTATCTGGGTAGAAATAATTTCAACAGCAGTTCTTGCGTCTGGATGTCAGGATTGAATGTGATCGATCTTGCAAAATGGAGGGAGCTTAATCTTTCTGAGACCTTCAGAAAATTTGTTAAACAGGTGAGTGCTACTGTATATTACCTTTTTCCCCCCTTATTTTGCAGTCTTGAAGAACTTAACTGCGTATGGATCTCACATCTCACGATTTCATTGCAGTTGTACTTTAGAGGTCAAGGACTTGGTTATTTAGGCGCAAAGCTTAATGCTGCGCTAGTTCTATTCAAGTCTCATATATAGTTGTACTCAACTTTTATCCTGCTTTTTAGTACGGGATGCGTCTCCATAATAACTCTATTACCCCATTGCCTTGAGGGCTCATGCAAATAACAAGCAAAGGGGGTTTGGATGCTTACCTTTGTGTTTTAACATGGAGACACTGCTTCCACATGATCCCGTAATGAAAGTTGTGTCGAGAATTGCGTTGAATGACTACTACTCCACAATAAAAAGAAGCCTAACCAGTTTGAGCCTTTATTCATTATTTCTTCATAATCCAAAACCAAAGTAGAGTGATTCTTTGACTCCATTGGAAATGGAAACATGATTATGTTTCATAGGTTGTTTAAGTTTGTTTCCAGTTATCTTGAGCTTCTATAGCTTAACCCGAATCTTACTACTTGTAGTGTAAAAGAATATGAAAACTTTACACATCCTATAATTGGCCACCTTTTTTACATGTACAGCTTGACAGAGAAGGAAAACATTATGAAGCTGCTGCATCTAGGGCCAGCTTGCTGACATTTCAGGACCTGGTGTATCCTCTGGATGATTCCTGGGTTCTGTCGGGATTAGGTCACAATCACGGGCTTGGTTCTCAAGCAATTAGAAATGCTGCAGTGTTGCATTACAATGGGAACATGAAACCATGGCTTGAGCTTGGAATTCCTAAATACAAAAGTTTTTGGGTGAAGTTTATCAACGGAGAGGACCAATTTTTAAGTGAATGCAATGTCAGTCTATAAAGAGGATTCCTTTTGTTGCTCAATTTGAAAAATCCATCGTCTATATGATTCTGCAGATGCAGCCAGAAACATGGTGTTGCTCGGTGTATCATTTGAAACACATCAAATTCTTGCAATTCTTTAAAGACAGAAGCGTCGACATCAACAACTTTGGTAAGCTATACAATCATAGCCATTACAGGAAATACTGACTCTCACTTCTTCAGTAGCACAAGCTAAAGAGGATGATACCATTCAATTCATTTATGTTAGCAAAAATATATCCTGTTTGTCTGCGAGTCATGTAAATAATAGGTGTGAAAGATGAGACTTCTATTCTTTTGACTTACTGCTTGATTGCTTGTAATTATTGTATTTTCCCACTTGATTATACCTCATTTATCACAAGAAAAAACCAGCTTTGATTTGACACGTAGCATTCAATTATCAAGCCAATTAGTAGCGACATGTTTTTTTTGGGAGTAAAAATACTTGCAGCAAGTCTCCCTTGCGACAGATATGTCCGTCATAAATGAGAATTTATAAAATAAATGAGGACTACATCTTAGCTCACATAGTAGAGTTATGGCCCATTTTATTTGCGTAGTTTATTTTGTAGTATGATTTTTAGTCTTGCTATGTTTTTTGAGCAATAATTTCAATTTTCCGACTTCTAACTAAAAAAAGCTCTAACCTTAATTCTTTGAAAACCTAACCATACAAGCAACCTTACAAATAATCACATTTCTTCAATTTGATCGATAATTTAATGGTCGATGGAGGTCTGGTGGAGGGTGGTGGGTGGCCAAGGGAGGGGCAGTGATGGTGGTGGTAGGTTGAATAGGGAGTACAGTACGTATTTTGGCTTTTTTTTATAGATGGAATATATTTTCTCTATAGTATGGAATACGGATTTTTTTTCTTATGGTGTACCGTATTTTACTTATGTTTCGTTTCACGCTCCATAGTACTCTAAAATGAATTTGTTGTAGTCGACTATTATAACTTATAGTTTCAGAACCAAAAAGAAATAAAAAAAATGGAATGTTATTTCTTTTTTGTTCAACTATTCGATTATTCCTTTTTTATAAATGGTTTCAATAATAGATTGTTATTTCTTATTGGTCAGCTATTCGACTTTGAGACATTCTGCTTATTTTATTAGACTTTTGGACATTCTGCTTATTTTATTAGACTTTTAGACATTCTGCTTATTTCTTTTCTAAGATTCGAGCTGGTATCAACAACATAGGATGGCTAACGAGGTTAGGTGTTG
This sequence comes from Silene noctiflora, assembly GCA_009801015.1. Lineage (NCBI taxonomy): Eukaryota > Viridiplantae > Streptophyta > Magnoliopsida > Caryophyllales > Caryophyllaceae > Silene > Silene noctiflora. Next base: position 37,093 of record VHZZ01006478.1, on the reverse strand, counting down.
AGATGAAAGGGGGTGCAAATTCACTATTCTTATTCTCAACAATTCTTGTAATCCTTAGAAATGGTTTATAGATACTCAGCGAAACGATTGACTCTCTAGGTTTATATATTAAGAATGCAGTATCTTTTCATAAATGAGATTGACCTCACAATAAGAACTGAAAACGATCACATACAAGACTTTGAAAGTAAGCGGCTATTAGATCAAGCCTCGTGTCCATTCAACCTGTAGGTTGGAAGGGTTGTCTTCTATCCGGATTCAGCCCATTTCTGGGCTCTTGCTAGGAAACTATTCACAATATACAGCACAGCACCAAAACAAGCACACAAGTAGCAGATTCGACCTACTACATCACATGAAATTAAAAGATACAGAACAGTGGAGCATCGGGATCACTCCCAACAAGAGAGAAAATCGATAAGCTATGTGAGCTACAACCAGAAGTCTTGCTCATTGTGGTACTGCTTCTACGACAGGAGGTATACAATCCACCTTGTAATGCAGAGCCTACACAGAGGTAAGGAAAATAGCTATAATTATCAGCCAGACAAAGAAACTACCCATATGGATTCAATTTTCTGGTTGATGTATGAATTTAATGTCAATTCACATGAAATTACTTCATCTAAATTCATGTAAATTAGACAAACTTGTTGATTTACCCTGTAAGCCAATGCTTCCATTTTGGAGGCATCAAAAATTTATGTGAGTTGGCAATTCCCTCATTTTTACAAAAAAAAAATGGACACCAAACATCCTTTATTTCTGCAATTCATGGGAATTCTCAGTTCCCATATTTCACAAAAACTTTAGAGAGACGGTCTCCCAATAGCGTTATTGAGAGACCTCTCACATAATGGGGGAGGGAGTTACTTAAAATCCATTTTCCATGTTATGTCTCCCACTAAATTAGTGGGAGACGGTCTCTCCGGAGACCTACTGCCCATATTTTTACTAGGGCAACAAAACAATTAGTGTTTGGATCAACTGAACAAGACAGCTGATTTGGCAATAATAAAAGAAATTTCCATTAAAAAATGTAAAGAACCACGCCAACATGGATTCACTGACTGCACCCTTACCTTTCCGAAAAAAGTTGAATACGAATTGTCCCATATTAGCTTGTAAGTTCCAGCCATCACAGTACAGAAATTTCCCTAAATACAACACTAGTTAATTTGTAATTTGCAGAGACCAAGCACTACCATAGATAAAATGATAGATATACACAGAAAATCACTCACTTGATCAGATTCGCAGCGACGATAGGGCAAGATAAGCTGCAAGATTAAAACTTAACACTTCAGCCAAATTGTGGCAGAACCAGAATTTAAGAATGTGTGGTCATATTTAGACTCATTCTCATCCATCATTCTTTGTTGTTTAATGGGTTTCTCTTAAGAAGGGGTATATCAGTCTTAAGATTGAAACGGATCAAATAGCATCCCATGTGGAAAGATGAGCAAATAGTTTGATAGTACCTAGGCATTATGCTTTTGTCTTTAATATCCTATCTGACCCATGACCGATATGTCTTGAACAAGAATTTGTGTTGTTAGTTGCTACTTGTAAGTATGGGGTCTTTAAACTGTATTAATGTTAAATTAGCAACATTTGGCAACGTTAACCATCATTTGTCGAAAAACTTGTGGGATTCGCAAACTCTCAAGACCAATCACTCATAACTCCATTGTACCTACACCACCGCAGCCAGATTGATAATGTTGACACACACCATCTTCAAATTGAATTATGATTCAGCAAGTTTATGTTAAAGAGAAACTTGTGCAAACCACTTACAATATTTTGGCCCGAAGAGTCTGTATACTCTACGCTGAATCCTACATCCTGTAAATGACAAGATGAAGCTCAGTAACAAGGATAGTCACCGTGTGAAGCTCAAATACATAGCACAAGATGATCATGTGAAGCTAAGTAGCATACAAAACTTCTTATACCCATACTATGTCAGATCTTCAATTGGCATGCCACCTACCCCACTCAGGTGTTTGAATACATAATCAAAATCTGTTATCATGGCTATAATATATTACTTCTAGTTACGCAAATCCCTCATATCCAGTCGATTGAAGCATGACAAAGGCGTTTGATCTAAGACGGCTATTTCCTCAACTGTGTCTCTTTCAAGGCCTACATTTTAAAATGCTTCCAAGTGGAGTTTCAAAAGAATCTTTCATCGAACACGTTGTTCATCTCATGATCATCAATCATCTATAAGGCTCTAATGGGAAACTGACCTTCAAGATACTGTGTTAATTGTCGTTCTATAACTTCTATTGGGGGATAGTTAACACATAGGTTCAAGTTGCCTTATCACTATTCTGGGTTATGAAATAAGACATTAATCATCATTCTCATATTGCACTAGCTCTTAATACCATAAAACGTCAATGATAAATAAGCTGCTCCTTGTGACAGCAAGGAAAATTTAGGAATGAAAAGTACATTTAATATTCGACTAAACAAGAGATCAAACTAAGCCTTCATACAATTCGTCCTTCAAAACCCCCCACTTGTGGGTAAAAAAACTGAATGTGGTAATTATCCAAATGAGAACATTACCCCAATGACTCAATGGCTACCGCAAATTGAGGGGTAAGGGAAGGTCGGGTGTACGCAACCTTATTGTTATGTTAGCAACGTAAAGAGGCTTTTTCCGAATGAGCCAAGATGAAAATTTCACGAACTGCATTGAAGGGACTAGTACTTCACAATGGAAAGAAGCGCAGCCATTTTGCTTTTATTCCATTCATAATCCATAATCAAAAGTCACGAGTCTTTGGCTCCATTGGAAATGGAAAAATTATCCAAATGACGGCACAATGAAAAAATAACTACGACACTGCTACAAGTCTAAAACTAACAAAAAACATAAAAGGAGCAAGTAGTATTGCAATTTAATACTCCCTCCCATCCACTCCAAAGATGGGAGGGAGTATGGCATTACAAAGGACAAGCTTGTACCATTTTCATTTTACTTGGTTCTAGAGCAAAATCCCAGGCAATATAAGAATTTAGAGAATCCACAGACAGCAGCACCTACAGCCGAAATTGTGAAATTAGATCAACATTGCATCAAACCAAGGAAATAATCGGAAAATGAAGCTTGATCTTAGGGGGGAAAACAGAAAAATGATAGATTTCATCATATGGCTTTCGCCTCCGGAAGAAAAAAAAAACGAATAACGATAATAATGTCGTAGAAGTTAAAGGCTACAATTGTAAATATCACTTAAGGTATCCACAGACTAATTGTGCTGCCCTGCTTGTTCTAGGGCACTGAGAGAGGGGTAAGAAGGGCTAAGTGACCAGCTAGAGTCTTTGATACAAACAACTTTGGACAGAGATGACTTGAATGAAGGACATCAACCAGCATTTGGGTAGAGGGCTCAAGCTCCAATATAATCAATAGGTGACAGATAATTGTCAATGAATCAAGAAGGCTTCACATTAAAAGATTGTTCAACCGATTAACCATGCTTACTAATAACAAGCATACCAATCAAATCAGTACCACAAGTACCACATGCAGAGATGCCTTGCACAAGAAAGTCTAAGAAGGGGTTACAGACTACAGCGACATAAGGCATACCTCATGAGTTTTCCCAGCAGGAATGCTAATCTCTTTGTAATCATCATTTCTGTTATCGAAATACACAAAACTAGTCTCAAAATTCAATGAAAAAAAGCATCCAATGTTGATCTTTAAATTTTACTCCGTTCATTTAGATTCGCTACATTTACATATGGCACAAGTTTTAAGAAATGGGCAAATGGGGAAGACTATTTTTTTACTAGTGAATGGAGAAGATAAGTAAAAGCAAGTGGATGGACACTGTAAACCATAAATTTTCAGAGGGCATATTTGTCTTTTTCAGGTCAAATTCTATCCAAAAAGGAAAATGTAGCAAATCCAGGTGAATGGAAGGGGTAGTCAATATCATTATCTTGTACATAGTTGACTAACCCTGAAATAAGCAAGAGAAGAGACATACCGTGATTCTGAAGCACCTACTTCATCTGCTGATATGAAGAAAGGGGAATTTGCAAAGACCTCGCTGAGACCAGTAGAGATTTTTAATAAAGGAAATCATCAAAATTGACAGAAAAATACTTGTGGAATGAAAGAGATTTACCCCATAAAAGTGATGAACCTCTCAAATTCACAGGTATACGTGTTGGCAGCTCCCTCCAATAACGTTAGTTGGTCTGCAGTCCTATTACACCCACCACTGTGTTAAGAGGCCTCAAATAATCAAACAGTAACTGAGTCGCTATGAGAAGAGATGAAGAAACGGCAAAAGATATGCAAGAATTGTCAAATAAGATTTCATCACAGGAATAATAAGAGAAAAAGGAAGATGCCTCTTACATTTTTTGGGCATCAACACGAGCCCACAGTAAAAATAGGAAAACCCGGATGGCAATCAGCATCTTTGTAAGGCTGTATAATGGCGGACCATAGCGCTGTCTTTGCTCCTCCATAGGGCTGTGAGACAAAATGAGTCACTAAAGTTAGGTTGCAAAAGATCCACCATCATGGTATAAATGACTACTAATGCACAGCACCACACAAATACATAATGGTAAAGGTGTTGTTACATCTCATGGTTCAAGAGTCCATTGATGGGAAAAGAGAAAAGGCCAGACAATAAAAGTAGATAGTACAGCAGCAGAGCCAATAGCAATTCGTGATGAAAATGAAATGAAAAGATTCAGAAAAGGCCCTAAGGCATGAAACCAGAAATTACGACGAGATAACTTTATCCAAGAAAGGGTCTGACTATGAAACATCAGTATGAAAGGCCTTGCAATCCCATCCAACCACGACACTTATTAACAGCTTTAATTGGTTCAATTGGTTACCTAATCAATACCTTGACATCTCATTCAGGCAAATGCAAAATACTAATTGGTTATAAGACAGTCATCCTTTGTTGAATCTTTGATTGTACCCTACCAAAAGTACCACACAGCCTCAATACTAGCTGCTCTCACCCCTAGTTTAAATAAACACTGGTAAGAGAGGCTTTATAAAAAAAATTATTCCGACATTCACAGAAAAGAACTGACAAGAGATTCCAGTAACACAGCCTAACACCAATCATCACGTTGTCCAACATAAAACCACCAACCAATATCAATCCTCTTAATAGACTCTATGAGCCATGACATGCAGACTCAGCATCACTTAGTCTAGACTGCCAACAGATTACCCCTAAAAGAACCAGAATATTTTCAACAGGTGTAAGACGGGATTAAAAAACAGAAATCACACAATTGCTGAAAGCATACATTGATCCTAGTGACAGTAAACTAACAGCCTGTAATCTATGTTACTCCGACTCGGCATGAAGGGTCGGACACGGGTGCGTATCCAAGTGTCGGACACGGCTATTCTATGAAAAATTGTCAACGTTTTTGGTCTAAAATGAAGTGTCTGAGTGTCGTACCAATGTCCAAGGATCGAGTGTCGGACACGGGTACGTGACCTCATATGAAGTGTCGAAGTAACATAGCCTGTAATGACCAGCAAACAGGGTAATGATGCTTGGTCACGTCTCATGCAGACAGGTGGCCGTGACATCACACTGCGGCCGAGTGATACAGTTTATTAAGGTCACACCATCTATGTTTTGAGGCAGTACCGACTGTATCTATGGTTCAAAGACCATTATCAGAAAGCGGCAATCGAAACTAAGATCAAGGTGAGATTTAATAAGTATATAAGTGTTGAACTCAAAGTCAAGTATCACAAAATTATTCCGTTGCATACATGGCGTTATAAGAGAGTAAAGAGGCAATAAAATGGCATACCCTTCGTCGTCATTTAGCTGTCGAATGAAATCCAAAAGAACCTACATGCAAGACAACATATATAAGAAAAAATTATCCGAACAACAACTTCAGAGCCTTAATCCCAAAATGATTTAGGACCGCCTGACATGAATTATCCTTTGAAATCATCATATACCAGTTGCACATCTAAAATATAAACGAGAAAAGGAAAGGAAGAAAATAGAGCGAGAACATGATTAAAAAAACACGGCCTATCTAAACTTATAGGTATGAAAGTCATAAAACAAGAAAATAAATAAAATAAAAACATTTTCTGTCAGGGGAAAAATACCAATTATAATTACAAGAAAAGGAACATGCTCTACATAAGGTAGCTGATGCAAATTTTGTTTTTTATATGAAATAGTTATATATCAACGAAATGGAGGAGTATAAACAAGAAAAATGGCTTTTTGGCGTGTTTTCCTACAAACATTTGATAAGATACACCTCATGTCCACATCCTCATTCCCAAGAGTAACCCGAACAAGAGGATCCGTTAATCACTAATCACCAACCCTGGACTAAGATCCTCAACACCTTTCAAAGATCATTTTCAAAGCCTACTTGTGACACAGTTACTGCCATATCATCAACAGGATTCTGGAAACTAGTGACCTCCTTCATATCCTCCTCATGATTACCAGCGAGATTAACTTTGAAAGTTTAACATAAAGTTTAGCACATTTAGGCCAAGAGTAATATCACGCATCTTACGATTGGTAACTGGTAAGCTTATTGAGGTTCTAGGTGGGAAAGTATTATGCTTGCTCACTATTAGTAATATAAATTTTGAAATTGACACTTGTAAAAGAGATAAAAGAAAAATCCATAAGCTCACAACTGACCCCACCTATTTTTGAAAGAAAATTACACATTAATGTAGTGACATCAAGGCAGAAGATAACAAAATCCTTTCGAGTTACCGAGAGTTAATTAAGTTCCAGTAAAAGCAAGACATAAAATAATAATTTCCTTTTCCCCATAAATCTACCCAAGTCTCTCTTTCTTCTCTCCCTCATAAACATTAAAAAACTAGTCTCTGCTCGCCTTCTTCTAAGGTTTCCAGGTTTCTCTTCAATAGCGTCAAGGTACTTCTCTTTTCTATAAGAGTGTCCATTTTTCTTGCTGCCGTCCGGACACGAATTTCGTGTCCGTATCCGGGTCGGGTCGTACGGACACGGGCACTCCGGGCAAAAGGGCGAGTCCGAGAATCATAGCTGCCGGACGAGTTTTTTAGTTAAAATTACTGAAATTTTTTCGAGTGTATCTTATATCGTTACCAGTTGCCCCCCTAAAATTTTTCGCCACCCCTGAGCTTGAATCCTGGCTCCGCCACTGTTTAGAGCTCACTTTATTGATTTATAAGCCTCCAAATAAGGTTTGCAAATAGATGGCCAAATTTTGTTGTATGGTCTTGGGGGTGGTAGTGTGTTGGTTAAATTTTGCACGATTAGCTCTAGTTTGTTGCGAGCGATTATGATTTGAGGGAGTCTGCAATCAGTGATGGTTAGACAAGGCTTAGCTTATTTGTTGGAGAGGGTTACTGAACTATTATTAGCTCATGTTTTAGTTATTCTGCTTCTGACTTTGTTCAAACCGTATTTTTAAACTAATGTAGAAGCAATGAAAAATGAATGTGGGGATTGAGATTATTTATACAACTCCTATGGAGTTGTGTCAAAGTAAAGCAAATAATAAATGACTAGAGGACTGAAATTAAGAGGTCTGTGCGCAAGATTAGAATTTGGATGTATTGGAAGTTCCATGAGTTTTCTGTGGTTTTCTTCAAAGAAACTTTTAACTGAGAGTAAGTGTGTTAAATAATTTAAATCGTTTAAATGAAATTTTGGCTGTGTAACTTTGTACGTCAACAAAGTGGTAAACGACTCAAATCTAGGTTAAAAAGTTGCATTTGAGAAACCTTAGAATTAGCTCAAAACAAAGGGCATCAAAGTGGAACGTTTGCAACAGAGATGACGTAAATACTTCATTTTAAGCAATTTCCTAAATAATGTTAAAACAATTACTCGTATAAAAGAAGAGAGGTTATACTGACCTGTGGCACTCCTACTAGGTACTTGACAAGAGTTTTATATACACCTGTTGCGGATCCAAGCTGAGCCAACTGTCTCCTCCTGAATATGTAACATTCTAATTCATGATTCTGCTTAATTATGGGAAGTAATAAACAGTCAACAACAAACCATGACAGCTTACCTTTCCATTTGCTGCTTCCACAACAAAGCATATCGATCACGTATGCTGCAACCAGATTTCACCAAAGCATCAATTTCAGCCTGCTTATTCCTCTCAGAACGTTCTTTTTGTTGACGAATCAAGGTACCCCGGAAATCTTGAGGCATATAGCTCATGACTAAAGCATAAGCCAATGAGAGAGGGTCGAAGAGGGATAACAAAAAAGTAAGGTCGGCCTGTCACCAAATATATTCGAGTAGATAACATGATAGAGAATACACAAGCAAGCCATTACAATCAGAACTGCTAAATCTCAAAGACTCACACAAGCAATTTTAGTGGCCTTTTTAACACATGGGATATGGCCTATCACCTATGGCAATAAGATCTCAAAACTAAAACATGTCAGCAATCATTTTCTTGGCGATGCAATACAGAATCCTGCTGCTACAATATCTCAGAAAAATTTATCTACCATAAGCAAATTATAAATAAAAAAAATCCACCCTTGCAATATACTCCCTCCTTCCTCCTTTTTCCTTCTTCCCACATTCACTTATCGTAAGATCTTTTTTTCTTTACATTTTAAGTAAGTTTATGTCATAAAATTACTAAATTATCCTAGTAATACTCATATATTTACAAAATATGCCCTCATTAATCCAAACTTTAAACACACTTATCAAATCCATGACCCGTTGATAATACCCACCAAACCACATGACCACCAAGTTTCATCCCTTTCCACCTTATCGTCCCCTGACCTCGCTCAAGAAGCACCAACCACAAAGCGGTTGTAACAGCCACCTTACAGGCGTGCGACCCCTCTCACCGGCGCCCCCTCACCGGCTCCTCTCTGCCTTATCTGACACCCCTCTCGACTGCCTCACGACCTAAATAAGACCACCCTCGACCACTCCTAAATCCTCCCTCCTCAACGACATTACTTCCCCAGTTCCCGTCTCCATACCTCATACAACTCTTCCATCCTTGACCATCTCCCTATCTTAATTTCATTGGAAAAGTCGGACTTGTTTATTTATATCTTTACTCTCTTACAATGGCTTTTGCAAAAATTAACATCATAGGACAATATTTCGACCAACTTTTATTAGAATGGTGGTTTTGTTGGTTGGTGATTTTGATGGTGATATAGGTCCTGTGGTGGTATGGGAACTGGGGTGGTAATGGTGGTGGTTATTATAGCAGCGTTACTTATTTAAGTAAACTTGCTTGTCCCTAATAATGAGCCCACTTGCAGTTCTATATTATTTAATAAAATTTTCCGGATAAGTGTGCCTCTATCAAATGGGAAGAAATAAAAAAGGAGGGAGGGAGTATGTTAAGTGACCATTGTGCTTTCTCAACTAAGGCAATTTACCTTAGCCGATGACAAAGACACTGGAAAGCGCAACAAAAGGTCCTATTGCTGACCTATAGAGTTGGTAAAATCAGCATCAACACAACACAATACGGAGAAATTTATTGACATGCATGCACTCTTTCCACTGGAAACAAGCCACACAAAAACAAAGCTATATGCAATCTTATGCAACACCAGGAAAAAAATACTTCCTACAATTCTTTGAAATTGCAACCTATTTGTTGGGACAATTTTTTAGGATTGCAAGTGTGGGGTAAGTTTTAGGGAAGGGGCGAAAGGGTATGATTGGCAAATTAGGCGGGTCAAACTCACTCAAAGATACTTTGGATTTAAAAAAAAAAAATCAATGGTATAATAGTTATTTTAGTGTGTTAATTTTATCCTACTAAGAAATGCAGCAATCCCATTTAAACTGGCCGTATTAAAAAGATGTTGCACCTCCAAAGCATTGGAGGGAGTGATAATAATTATAGATTGGCATTTTAAGAGTGCTAAAACAGTATAAGGTCATCAGCTAGATAAGAAGAGAACAGACAAAAAATACTTTAATGACTTGGTATACCAGCACATGCACAATAAAAGAATCTGAGCAATTAAACATGTTTGCATTCTGTCAACAAGGAGAACAAACCTAACCTGTATTAAATATAGAATCGGAATTTTTAGTTTGGAAATACTGCAAATTCTTCAAGCTCTCTTCGAATTTATCTCTCAGCTGATCAAGAACAGTAGCAAATTCTGGATCTTCTGTCGCTTGTTGCTGAAGCTGTACAAACAGAACAGATAACTTAAAAAAGGACTCAAATTAATAATATTACAATGCTGTTGGAAGCAACCAGATAAGAGCATTATATATTCCGCACACACATCAATCAAGAATCAAGACTATAAAGAGCACTCAGTTAATAAACTTTACATTATAATGCCTCCTGCCTATGGCGCGCGAGGTATGAGGGACCAGATGATACTGATTCAACTAAACAAGGAGCAAATATTCCTTTGATATAGAAACCATCAAAATCAAGCAGTGCGACTACTTACTCGTAGGCTGTAATACATAACAACATGACAGAAGACCGAGTCTAGCAAATATGATTGCACATAGAAAATTAGAAATCACAGAGATAGATCCCGGCCATCTACACTTTCATTGCAATAGGCTGGCACCGCTTCAGAAAATAGATGTCGTCAGTCTTTCCCAACAGAAATTATGACAACTGAGCACAGCAACCTAATTAGTAGGCAGGCAAAAGTTATCTATCTTAAATATAAGATTTGTCCTTTATCCATAATCTTTCGAATATTGATCTTGGTTGTTGTGTCATCAACAGGCTCATACCGCTTCAAAATACGGACAAGGTCAACTAAAACCTTAACAAAGCTGTGAGATGCACTGACACGTCTCAAATTTAATATTTTGGGTAGAACAATGCAACTCTAAATTATACAATACCGCCTCTACAGAATATGCATAACATACAGAACGCGCGAAAACTAAGCAAGGCTAAAATAGACGGAAGGCTAATGCGATCTATCCAGGAAAACTGAGCAACTCAACCTAATTAAAACTGGCTAACATTATTCAATACATTAACCACTATATGGCAAAACCTAGATAATTCAGAAAAAGCTAAGAAATGAGAATAGCAACTGAGTAAATACCGCGGCAGGCCAATGTGATCTATCCAGCAAATAGATGATCTCTTCAAGATTCTCTCGATTCTTCCACATATTCTCATCAATTTTATGCGGAACTTGGCAATCGACTTGATCTACCACAATCTTTTCGTCTGCACAACCAACCACCTTATTCAATCACATATCATCAACAATTCTACATATAAAATATCGTCTCCGAAACAGAACAATTACTGTATAGCACTAACAAACAACATAATCTTAGAAAAATAAAGAAAAAGTAAGAAAATGAACCTGGAGTGATAGGAGATTGAGAGCAGAAATCGTGGATTAAAGAGCGAAGTTGAGAAGAAAAGTCGGCGACATTGGAGGAAAGAGGAGGAAGCGGATATTTGTCGTAGTAAGAGGATAAGTAAGCTCGAGTAATGGGGACTAAACCTAGTGTGGAAGCCATGGATGAATAAGGTAATGGAGAATTGGTAAAGGAAAATGATGAAGATGAAAATGATGGATGTTGTGAAAAGAGGAGGAAGTCAACACAATAGTGGTTACAGAAGTGGATGAGTTTAGTATTGGATTTGGGATTGTGACTGCTGCGCTACACTCACCGGTAGGATGATTGTGAATGTGATTGCCGTGTCTGGATTTATCCAATACCCACGCAGGGATGGGTAAAACTCGACTCGAGAATTTAATGAATCAAAACTTTGTGAGCGGCTTCAACTAGTGTCATTAGATAATAATTTGCTCATATTTCATAATGATATTTTCTCGTGATTGTTATGAATAGTAGAGATTTATAGAGAGAATGTAGAGACAAAAAAAGAGTGGTCAGTTTTATTCATAGGAAAGGGGTATATATAGTATAAGAGTACATTGTAATATGGTAACATAATATCTCCTAAAGATATGGTGATATATGGACATCCATATATCTAAAGATATTTCGTAACATTCCCCCTTGGATGTCCATAGTTGGAGAAAATGCCTCGTTAAAACCTCTACTAGAAAAAACCCTATGAGACAAAAATCTAATAAAGGAAAAAGAATACAACAATCTCCGTGATACGCACTAGGTGTTGCCTCATTAAAAACCTTGCCTGGAAAACTCGGTGGGACAAAACCATGGCTAAGGGAAAAAGAGTGCAACGTGTATTTACTCCCCCTCATCAAAGCATTGCTTGACACCCTTGAGACGACGTAACCCAAGTTGATTGACTAGCTTCTCAAATGTCTTGCTCAGAAGTGCCTTGGTAAAAACATCTGCGAGATTTTCACTAGAACGGATTTGTTGAACACTAATGACACCATCTTTTTGAAGATCATGAGTAAAAAAGNATTTGTTGAACACTAATGACACCATCTTTTTGAAGATCATGAGTAAAAAAGAATTTCGGCAAAATGTGCTTCGTTCTATCACCCTTGATGAATCAGGCCTTAAGTTAAGCGATGCATGCAGTATTATCTTCATGTAAAATAGTTGGTGACTTATTTCTTGGAGATAGATCGCATGATCCTTCAATATGATAAATAACTGATCTCAGCCATACACATTCTCGACTAGCTTCATGAATTGCTAACAGCTCGGCATGATTTGAAGAAGTAGTGGTAATAGTTTGTGTAATACCCGTAATTTTAGAAGGTAAACGGCGTTTTATATTTTAGAAATTATTTTATAAGTTAATTGTGCGTCGGGATTAGTAAGAGTTGAGACGGGGTTTTAGTTACGGTTGAGAAAA
>VHZZ01006473.1:44854-55774 GCA_009801015.1 Silene noctiflora | reverse complement strand
TAAACGTAATGAGCTTATATACAATTAAACACGCAAAATCGAGTCGGAATAAGGTATAAACGCGGGGTAAAATACGACTAAAATATTACTTATCACCAACTTACAAATAGAATGAATGGAAAAGGATTGGGAGACTTTCTTCACCACAATGCTAAAGGAAGAGTAAGGATTTAGAGTGATGTTTTGGCGTTTTGAAATGAAAGGGTGAGATTTGGTGTGAAGGGACACTAGTGATAAGGAAGGAAGAGGGAAATGAGAATAGGTTGGTCCATAACACTCAATCAGGCGGAGAAGGTGACAACGACGAGCACTCGGCTGACTGCTCGATTTCACTCGGTCGAGTAGATAATCTACTCGGCCGAGTGGAAGCGCTACTCGGTCGAGTAGGCCATGCCACTCGCCCGAGTGCACAAAACAGAAGCCTCAATTAAGAACCAAAGCTCTACTCGGTCGAGTAGAGCACTCGAGTGAACTCCACTCGGTCGAGTAGATGGAATACTCGACCGAGTAGAACCACAGAATTTCTCGAGTATTACAATCTTCCCCCCTTAAGGTGAACTTCGTCCTCGAAGTTCGATCCGACTCATCAAGACTCAAGCAGAGTGTTCTAAAATCCCGACTCTTAACTCAAGGTACTAGGGTACTTCGAGGGTTAGGGCAACACTAACTACGTCTATGTTATAGGAAAGAAGAATATAGGAAAGAAGAATTAGTACTTCGCGCGATGCGCCCTACCCCTATAAAAATAAAGTTACGATCTCGTAACCGACTCATTACCTGCTCAAAAAGGTGGGGATAACGTTCCTTCATGGCATCCTTGGCCTCCCAAGTGTCCTCTTTGACTTGGTGGTTGGACCATAAGATTTTCACTAAAACCGTTTCTCCATGTCTTGTCTTTCTCACTTTCCGATCCAATATCTCCTCAGGGGTCTCTACATAGGTCAAGGCATCATCTAACTCGACTGTCTCCGCTTCTAACACATGAGAGGGGTCACTAACATACTTCCGTAATTGGGATACATGGAAGACGTTATGAACATGGTCAAGTGCCGGAGGTAAAGCTAGGCGGTAAGCCACTTCCCCAACTCTATCTAATATTTCATTAGGTCCTATGAACTTTTGGCTCAACTTGCCTCTCTTGCCAAATCTCATAACTCCTATCATTGGGGACACCTTGAGTAGAACCTTGTCACCAACCTCAAATTCAATGTCACTCCTCCTGAAGTCGGCGTAACTCTTTTGCCTATCTTGGGATGCCCTCATTTTCTCTCGGATCACATGCACTTGACAAATCATGTCTTGAATCATTTGGGGTCCTAACATAAAGGCTTCGGTACTATCATCCCAACAAATTAGGCTCCGTCATTTCCTTCCATGCAAGGCCTCAAAAGGAGCCATGCCAATACTAGCATGATAACTATTATTATATGAGAATTTTATCAAGTCCAACCTCTCCTCCCAAGTGCCTCCAAATTCCATCACACAAGCCTTTAACATGTATTCAAGGGTTTGAATTGTTCTCTCCGTTTGTCCATCCGTTGTCGGGTGGAAAGTCGTACTCATCTTTAGTTTGGTGCCCAATGAATTTTGTAGCTCTTGCCAAAACCTTGAAATAAATCTTGAGTAACGGTCCGACACTATATCCTTGGGAATCCCATGTGTGCACATTAATTACTTTAGTATACGGAGAGGCACATGTGGTTGAGACATGTCGCCTGGCAGGGGATCCGAGTCGCTCTTGGGCCCGGTACCACCGGTGTGTCCGAAGTACCTTATTGGACTGCGGTCCGGGTTGTTGGTTAGGTATGTCTGGGTGTGTCCCGGTACTGGTGTTGGTAAGTTGATATTCTAATCTCAATCTCTTTGCATCTCATCATTTATCATTCATGCATTTAATTTATAGGATCGCATTTAATATCATGTTAAACCCTTATATTATCGTGACTAACCAATTGGGTTTTTAAATCGTCCGTGTCGATCCATATGGTGATTTCCGCCCATATGGGGAGCAGTGATTTCACAGGTGCGCTTTTCATTGCATGGGGCTTGGAGCGGTCTCACATTAGAGTCGTCACTTGGTTTATGTAGCTTTTGTTTTACACTTGACTCTTACCTTTCGATTGGGTTGTATAAATTAGAGGATTCATGATGAATCCGGAAACTTGTCTGTAAACCTATTTAACTTACCTAGTTCTTTTATGGACTTTTGTTATGTCTTAACTTGCTCACTATCGAGACTCGCACCATAAAGTTTAGACAACTATGTCTTGTAGCCCCTCCAAGAGTCGGGATGGCCTAGCGGAAGGCTCTTGGCTTTTGGGGTGTTACAACGACCTAGAGGCGTTCCTCCCAACATCTTACCCCTTGACAATTAGTTAACTAGATTAGATGGTAAATTACAATTGTTGGTGGTCGAAGTCGTATCCTAGGCTTCTATAAATGGAGTAAACCTGAATTTCACTTGCTTGTTCTCTTATTTTAGCATTTACACTAGTTTATTTCATACGTAGTAGATAGTATAATTTGTTTAGATAATCATTTAAACCATATTTCGTTTGACTTAGCTAAACCGTTGAATCATAACAATTAGTAATCACCTTGCTTCTTGTGGTTCGAACCTTAAAAGTGCAACGAATTTCGGGTATGAAAACTATCTTAAATTATGACGGCATTAAGTAAGAAATGTGTTAAAAAAGAAATCTCATTTAACGGAAAATGGATCATCATCTATAAAAAAACTACTCTGTTCTACATGTATTATCTATGATTCACTTACCGTGCTCAATTCTTTTTTCCTGTAGCATTATTTTTCAAATTACTTTACTCCTACAAATAAAAGTGTAAATACACCAAGGGGAAGAAATAGAGAAAATATTTATTTACAAGAAACAAAATAATACGATTAAAGCTTTTTATTAAAATCAAAGCATTGACATGCTTAATTTATATTCCGTATTTATAGTATTTGAAATATGAATCCTCCTAACATATTGAAGGTCTCGTATTTTCTTATGATAATAAAAAATACGAGGCGATTATCATAAGGGTCTCCACCTAATATTTGAAACAGGGCCTCCGAATTTAATGGGCCGCCCCTAACAACTGCGGCTGGAACATTAGCGCAACATCTACTTGCAACTCTCACATCTTTGTCAATTTGGAATGACCCTACCTCTAACCATGATGACGTTGTATCTCACCCATTTCCCCTCTTCTTAACTTTTAACTTTAGAGCATCCGCAAAGGTGGGAAACTAACCTTTCCATATGCCCTCTCTCTCCTCAAATGGGAA
The DNA here is from genome assembly GCA_009801015.1 of Silene noctiflora. Classification (NCBI taxonomy): domain Eukaryota; kingdom Viridiplantae; phylum Streptophyta; class Magnoliopsida; order Caryophyllales; family Caryophyllaceae; genus Silene; species Silene noctiflora. The sequence goes on along the minus strand of VHZZ01006473.1, from coordinate 52,482 downwards.
ATCCTACTATTGCACATACCTTCCCAACAAACGGGGCTCCTATATGTATAGGGAAGGTCCCCAAAGAAAAAGTAAGGCATTTTGTGTTGCTTTTGGGGAGGTTCCCAAATTTTTGGGTGTAAATTAATATTGTTGGGGACTCCATTGTTACATAGATGATTTAAATTGAGAAGGATAAATGAAAAAAGTTACTGGAAAATAGGGTGAACGAATAAGAAAAGGAACGAGAGAATAGGGGAAGCCCACCTCCATAGTTTCATCTCTTTTAGAAAAAAAAAAAAGACACAAACCCCGATAATCTTTAAACTCCAACGTTATCATCAAATCATCGTCTCTTTCTCTCTCCTCGTTTTCCCCAAAACTCACCTCCACCGTCGCAACCACCCTACCCACCGTCGCAACCACCTCTCTCCTCTTTAATTCAAATTTCAAAACCCTAATTTCTCGATTCAATCAATTTGAATCAGATTTTTGATTTTAGATTTTTGATGGGAACTTCTAGGGTTTGCGCAGAACCCTCACTATCACCGGAACTCACCTCATCAATAACTCGAATCGATACCATAGACGGAAGCCACGAGTTTCGTATCAACGGATACTCCTTGTCCAAAGGCCTTGGTATCGGCAAGTATATTGCTTCAGATACCTTCATGGTTGGTGGCTATTTGTGGGCAATTTACTATTATCCTGATGGTAAGAGCCCCGAGGATAATGCCAATTATGTTTCCCTTTTCATCGCCCTTGCCAGCGAGGGTACCGATGTTAGGGCCTTGTTTGAGTTGAAGCTTGAGGATCAAAGTGGCAGGCATAATCATAAGATTCATTCACATTTTGGTCGCCCCCTCGAGACTGGCCCCTATACCCTCAAATACCGCGGTAGTATGTGGTATAATTCTTTACTTACTTCCTATACTCCTTGGTGTTTATTACAAATTACAAATTACCGCCTATTCTCAGACTTTTGCCATAATTTCGTACCTTAAATACCCTTTAGGACTATTTTAGCTGGTTTAATTCTTAGATGGTCAGAGCTGGGAATGAACTCTATGATCATTCACGTGGAATTTAGTTTAAAGAGCTTCGGAGATGAAACTACAACACTAGTGAGTAGGAAAGAAATGAGGATTTTGGGTATAAGTTTTGAAAAAGAATTGTTTGAGAAAGTGTGTTATACTAGGTATAAGTTATAAATTTACCCAATTAATTATCACTCAGGGATGAGTTTTGTGGCAACAAGATTCATTATGAGGGTAGTTTATGCATGGAAGTCTACAAATGAGACAAACATATGCCACTGCTTACCTTGTATATAATAGGCGAATTTCTGTAGGAAGTAAGGTCTTAGGGAAATTAATACAACAAGAACCGTAGAGCCTTCATTCTGAAATGATTTAGGGTGGGTCAATGAATCATCCTGTAGAACCATCGTCATACCTCAAAATGCAAAGAGATGGAAAGGGAAAAGTTAAGCTAAATGTATAGGTATAAAAATCAAAAACTTGGTTTTCTTTTACAAAAAAGTTTCATATAAAATTACAAATTAGTAAGTAATTTTTGATGATGATAGTAAAACTTAATGTTTGAAAAAATCTTAAAAGTAAACAAAACAAGATTATATAAGATGTTTTACAAATCTCAAAAGTAAACAAATACTCCCTCCATTCAAATCCATACAGGACATTTGACTTTTACACACTTACCCACTATTTGCAACATAAATATCTTTAGTTTACATTGTGAAAAAAATTTAAAAGTTTGATATTCTTATTGTACTCTAAAGGCAAATAAAAAAATATCTTACATGACCATATTTTTTTCTTATATATTGCAAGGAGTTGTAAAGATTCTCTTCGTTCATGAATAGAGAAAAAAAACGTCATGTTTGGATTTGAGTGGAGGGAGTAATATTTAAAATAAAAAATTTGGATAAGTAGTTTGAATAACAACATATACTAATGGAATGGAATGGAGTGATTCTAGTGTTTCGTTGGGGCAATTTTGAATGGAGTTAGAATCCTGATGGATTTTAATTCCACTCCCACCCCTTGGAATCCCATAGTCACCTCCCCCCTCAAGTTTCTAACTCCATACCACTCTAGAGTGAACCAAACCTATGTTACTCAGACAGGGATACGAAGTATCGCGGAGTATCGGACATGTGATTTTGAATTTTAATAGATACGGAAATACGATCAAAGGAGAATCTTGACTATTTTTTAGACACGGATACGACACGTCTTATATGTATATTTTTTATCATATTTGAGAAATAAATACAGAATATACTTTATACTTTATTTTTTGTTTTATAATAAGGCTTATTATAATACTAGTACTACCCGTGTCACTCTCTCTCTCTAGAAAAGAGAAGTGTATAATATAATTATTAAAATATTAACATCCATTCCCCACCCCCAGCCCCACACTTCTCCTTTAAAAAATAAAACCCTAATTTTGCACATACACTAGCCGCAATACACATTTTCTCTTTCTCTCTCTCCTTTTCCACACACACCTACCGCAGCTCTAGCTCTTCCTCACGCCAAGATCAAGATCAAGATAAGATCCTTTACTGTTGTTTCCACACATAAATATTAAAATATTACAGTTAAGTTGTCGTTTTTCCATCAATCTTAAGATCAAGATCAAGATGTTTCCATTGTTGTTGCCGTGTCAGTATCGCGTCGGTAATCGGCGTATCCAGTACGTACGTATTCTGTATCGTACCGTGTCGATACGGAATACGCCACTGAGCAGACGTGTCCGAGTATCGTAGAACCAAACAATAAATAATAGGTATGGGGTTCTAAATCCATACTCTCATGGTATCTCATTCCATTCCAACCTTTTGAACCAAACGCCCCCTAAAAAACAAGTAAAAAATCAAACTTCATCGTCCACATGTATCATTTCTCTCCAAAGTGCTCTTTCCGTCACCATACACTATTACAAATTCAAGAAAACTCGTATTTTTTTCAACCACCTTCATTAGTAAACATCATAAACCAAGGGATGTTATCTTGAATCTCTCTTGTCAACTCATCAATAACTATAGAAAAGAGAAAAGGACAAGGACTAGTAGTGGAACCCTGTTGTGTTACCCCAATGATAATGAGAAATTATTGTGTTCTCTCAATGTTAGTTCGCAGACTTGTTCTATCCCCTCTCATACATGTCCTTTATGAATTATCTGTCTGTTATTTTGGAGGAATTGCAGTGCAAATTCCAAAGAAATATTTAAATATTTTCTTTTTGTTTCAATTTTGGTATGGCCGTGTGAGGACTGTTTTATCACATCCCATGCTGACAAGTCTAAAAGGATATAGTTCTCTTCTAATCTTCCACACATAATATTAATTCGTAGCCAATTTCTTTCAGTGGCCCCATACGAGAAAATACATCTACTTATCTGCTCACTTCGATTTAACTGACTGCAATTAAACAAAGTTTAGTTTTCATGGTTAGGAATCTGTAAAAGCATTTTAGGTATCTGTTATAGCAGTAGCCTATATATTTCCATTCCTTTTGGACAGACATTTTGGAGGGGACGGGAGGGGAGGTGATGAGGATGGAGGGGTGCCGAAGGGTAGGGGAAGAGGCCATCCCTCCAAATCTTCCATATTTACCATGTAAGAAGACATTAGGCTTGTAGACATAGTTTTAAATCTTGGTTTTGGTCAATGATTGCGTTATCAGTAATGCAAACTCAAACTCAAACTGTATATTAACTCAAATTGTGCCCCTGGTAACCTTCATAACGGTAACCTTCATAACTTTAGTAACCCGATCTCTCTCCCAACTCGCTAACCAAAAATTCATCTGTATCACGATTCCTTTAGGTATTGGTTAGCTTGAAATGGTTTTTAATTTGCCTAAAATCATTAATTACTGTTTGTCGCTAAAACAGCGGAACATGCAGGAAAAAAACCAAAATTATACAAGATACTTATGATTAGTGTGAAGCCAAACACTATAATTTGAAGTTCTAGTCCACGGTATTTGTTTTTCAAATGAAGTTGGTATGTTTTGCTTAAATTTTATTTTGATTTTTGATATTGTACAAGGGAAGATTCATATTTTTATGAGTTTGAGCTTTTGATGATGGAATGGATAATAAAGATAAAAAAGCGATGATGAATTATTAAAAGATTCATTTGTCTTTTTTAAAGTTTCTAGGAGAAAAGATGAGGAAGTGGGAATATGAATACGAGAGGAAGAAAAGGAGAGGGGGAGAAATATTAAAGAGAAGTATTCATTATACCTAGAGTTGGCAAGTCTGACCCGACCCGACCCCGACCCGATAGGACCCCAGAATTTTGTTACCCGAAACCGACCCGACCAATGACGACCCGTAACCCGACACGACCCAATAATCAGTGACTCGAATCCGACCCAATATTGACCCAATTAAATTGATGACCCGATAATTATTAAGCTTAATATTGATCAAAATGAGAGTGATTTAGTATTTCGATGGATACGTTTGATTTAATAATGAAGTAACTAAACCAAATAATGGTAAAAAAAATACTTTTAATGGACTAAAATTGAAGTAATGCGATAAAATCGCTAGACCCGATAGTGACCCGACCCGACACATCATTTGACTCGAAATGACCCGACTCGATAACGACCCGAAAGGGTATACTGACCCAATATGACCCCGACCTGACTGACTGACCCGATTGCCACCTCTAATTATACCTAGTAGGAGGAGGAAATGTGTGAGACTCCACATCTTACTAAGGACTACACGTCCATTTACCAAGGATGACTATTTATTTTAATCTTGGGAGTGTACATTTTACTTTGGTATATTATTATTGTTATTATTTTGAGTTTGAATATTTGACTTTAATAATACTCCGAAATAAATATGAGGCTTTTAGATACACTTTAATAATACTGGTATATGAATTATCGTATTATGTTTTCTTTTAAACGCCCAACAAATCGGATGCGCAAAATTGAGCAAATTGTGATTTCAAATCAACCGTATTACGAATCTGGAAACCTGGCCAAACAAGCAATTTGTCCCATCTCCCTTTCCCTGCCCTCTAGATGTGTCCATCCGAACAAAGGGTCAGTTATTGTGAAGTACTCCGTCCGACTCAACATGGTGTTTAGGGTTGCTTTTTGTCCGGTTTTTCAGGAGCACACATGATAGGCGGGGTATGAGTAAGGTATTAACGTTTTAGCCTTGCCCTTTATCCAGCCAGCAACTTTCGTATTTTCAGCCCCCCAACTCATCCAACCACCAGCCACAAATCCACCCCCTCAAACCGCCCTAAACCCACCGAATTACACTAAACGACACCAACGTAGAAAAGCACCCCAAATCACTTGAAAACATCCCCCATCCCTAGAAACCACCACAACTCCAACGAAAACCACTCACCACCCTCACTCACTAACACACACACACACACACACCTACAAATCACACTCATCCACTCACCATTGCTTGATGACCGCCCACTCATCAAACCACCATCGGCGAACGCCTATCCATACTCGGTCTAAATCGCCTCCCCATCTTCATCAAACCCACAACCACGACCGAAAGCCCTACCCCCACCCCGGAAATCCCCGCCGTCGCCCTCTCGAGGGTTGGTCATCTGTGTACGAAAGCGATTTAAATAATATAACGATGTTGCTCATGGGTCTTGAACTCTTGCACCAAGAGGAATGAATGAGTCGAGGGTTTATTGATGATATTTAACTAAAAGTCGGCCTAAACTTCGAGTCAATGGGGGTGTCAAAACTATATTACTGGATTCGGGATTCGGACCCACGAACCACGAACTAGTTCGATCGAACACGAACTGGGGTCATTCGCGGCTTGGTTCGCCGGACGCGGACTAGATCGGTTGGACCCACGAACTTTTTCGCCAAAGAAAGGTAAGTCGCCGGAGAAAGATACGAACCCATAGCTTGGTCGCCGGAGAAGAACTAATATGGTGGGCTTGGAAGTTTGTAGGGAAGACTTCAAAGATGGGGATGCGTAAATGTTTTGGTGGCGGTGAATAAGGGGAATAGGAGAGGGTGGGGTAGGTAGGGTTTATAAAAGGAGATGGTAGGTCATTGACCCACTAGTATTTTTATTTATTTATTAATAAAATAAAAAGAGCAGCTTGGTAACATACTTTATAGCACTTGCATAATTATATATTATTAATTGTACAAAGCACTTTAATTGACTTTTCCCTAGTGGTAGACTCCACATTACACTTCCCAAACACAAATAAACGAAACTATTTATGTATTTCTATTTTCAATAGATAATAATTTTTTTCAAAATAAAAACAAATATTTGTATTAATATGTTTTTATCCCTTAAAATAATAGATTAATTATATGCACCCGGTTCACTATATAAAGCGAACTACGAACCTCTGTTACCTGGTTCGGAATTCAGTGGCCCGAACTACGAACTGGTTCGACCGAACCAGAATCGGGGTCGTTCGCGGCCTGGTTCGCCGAAAATCGCGGACCAGATTGGTCAGAACAGCGAACTATGATGCCATAGAGAGAGATGTAAGAGCCGCCTATAGCCGAACTATGATGCCATAGAGAGAGATGTAAGAGCCGCCTATAGCTTGGCTTGCTGGAGAAGAACAAGTATGGTGGGCTTGGTGGCTGAAGGCGGTGGAGGATTGGGGGAAGAAAAAAAGAAGGCGGCGTGAGGGTTTTGGGTGGTTGCATTAAGCAGATGGGTGGGTAGCTAGGGTTTAATGAAAAGGATATGTTTCCTCCTTAAAGAATGTACGGTGACTATTAGTGCAAGTTGCACCAATTATGATATTTTACCTTTTTAACTTCTTATTTTTAATATTTAATTAAATAGTGGTATGTTAGAGAACACTTCCCAAAGATACTAGAAAAAGAGACTCAAAAAGCAGACTATTTATGTCACTTTATTTTCAATAGTAGTTTAAATATAGAGAGTATTTTCAATTTTAATAAAAAAATAATAATTCATTTGCATTAAAAGGTATAGTTTTATCAGTTTAAAGTATAAATTAATTATATGCACTTCGAACCCAGTTCACTATATGAAGCAAATTACGAACTATGAACTCGAATTCGAACCGAATCGAACCGCGAACCATGTAACCTAGCTACGAACCCGAATTCTAACCGAACCGAACCACGAACTATGTAACCTAGGTTTAAAATAAGACGCATATCTAGCTTTAAACAAGATTTGAAGTACCTTGTCAAACCGTAAATTTGTGATCAAAAACTTGATTGAGTTTTCTTGAATATATTTGCAAACTTAAATGAGTAATTATTCATACAATCAATGCTATTTATAGGTAATTAATATCACTCCTAATTTACTCAACACGTTTCTTTGTATCTCGAGACTCCTAATATGACATCAATCATACGCCTTCTATACTCCAATGGACAATTGAAATCGTCTTCATTTTCATACTTCTAATAATTAACAAACTCTATTATAGATAATTAACTGCTTGATGTAGAATAAGTAGATTTGAATGAACGAGTTTGAAATTAGTAAACTTCCAGCGGAATTTGTGATTGTGATTTGAATTGCAACGTGAGGTTGCTGTTTGTATGGGGTAATTAACGTGTGAATTTGAACAAGGAACAGGATAGAT
>VHZZ01006473.1:26641-40574 GCA_009801015.1 Silene noctiflora | reverse complement strand
AATTCTTTCACATAATCAGCAACACTCGAGCTTTCTTGCGACAAAGATGTTAACTTTAGGTAGTTATCTTGCTCGTAGTTCCTTGGAAGAAACTTCTTCATAAGATGCTTCTTTAACTTCTCCCAAGTTTCAATCTTCGGTTTCCTGTCCATATTTCGTTGCCTCTTCAGATTCTCGTACCATAAAGATGCATACTTGGTTAATTTCAAAGTAACAACCTTGAACTGCTTACGCTCGTCGTAATCTTTATACTCGAAAATCCTCTCCGCTTGACGAATCCAATCCACAAACTTTTCAGCATCTAGATCCCCATTAAACTCGGGTATGTCGAGTTTCAGGCCTCTATCATCGTCATACTTCTTTTTCTCCCTTGGTCGTTCTTCTTCCTCCTGAGATTCAACTTGGCTGTCCGAGTCATTGTCTTGCTTCTTCTTATTTTTAGCCAAAACCGTGGCTATGTTTTTTACTATGTATGAGATCTGGCCAATCTCTGCTCTCATCGCATCCATATTGTCCTTCCATGGCTTTGCTGTATTGTCGTTATTTCCGGGTTCATCTCCAATAGCCATGACTTCCCAAGACTGATTTATTAAAGAATAAATCGAAAACCTTGCTCTGGTAACCAATTTGATGTAGAATAAGTAGATTTGAATGAACGAATTTGAAATTAGTAAACTTGCAGCGGAATTTGTGATTGTGATTTGAATTGCAACGTGAGGTTGCTGTTTGTATGGGGTAATTAACGTGTGAATTTGAATAAGGAACGGGATAGATTAGCGAATCTTGTTCTAACCTCGCAAGGTTATAGCTCGATTTGCTATAACTCAGCCTCACAAGGAAGAGTCCTAATCTAATCTCGCAAGATTAAACACAAGTTTAAGAAAATATAAACTTTATTGTATTCTGCTGGAAAATAAGGTTACAAATAGGTCTTATTTATAGTCCTAATCGAAGTCAACAATTTGACTCGAATTCTAACTCCTTAGCTTGATTTAAAAGCTAACTAACCTTTCCTAAACTAAATAGGAAACTAAATAATAAAATACAACCAGATTTGATAAGCTAACAAACCCTACTAGGATTAGGAAATATAGAGTTTCCTAATTTTATTTGAAAACTAAAAACAATAATAAACTAATTAATACATTTTATTTGAAAACTAAAAACAATAATAAACTAATTAATACTCCACACGGCATTGGGAACCGTGTCAGCTACACTTGGGAACCGTGTCAGCTACACGGTCTTGGGAACCGTGTTTTCCAGCCCTCTAACCTCGTTCTCCCATTTCAACATCGTCACATAACTCGAACCCATTTTGAAACCTTCTGTAATTTGAGTTACATTTCGACTAATGAGCACTTCATTTTCACTGTCTTCCAATGCTCCCGCATCACAGCTATCTTAATCGTAATCGAAATTGACTACACAATTCGACCATGCTGTATTATTAGGACTCCAACACCGCTTGCTGTTTTCCTACTAAGTATTGGCTCCAATCTTGACTCTGTCCTTGTCCTTGCACGTCCTTACATGTCCTTGCTGTCCCTTGACTCCCATTTAAGTCCAAACTGACTTCATTGCTTACGTCATCCAAGATCGTATCAGTGGGGGTAGGGGTTTTGGCGATGGTGGTGTGGGTGTGGGTGGGGTTTTCATGTGGTGATGGGGGGTTTGACGAAGACAGCGGAACAATTTTGACGTTGTGGGGAATTGGTGTTTGACGTGGTGTAAGGATAGGGTTCGACGAGGTAGCGGTGGGCTTGATGGCTGGGAGTACGAAATCGATGGGTTCGAAGGAGGAGTGTGTGGTTGGAAGGGTGGTTTGGTGATGGAGGTTTGTTGGATGGTTCTCGGTTGTGGCAAATAGATGGGCAGAGGAGAATAAGAGTGAAGGTAGTTTAGTAATTGTGTTGTGTAAATTTTTACCATAATCGGAAACGTAAAGAACATGATGAACATCCCAAAAAGAAAAATGTAAACATCGTGTTGAGTGGAAGGGAGTAATTGTGAACCTAGCCTTTTATAGTGTAAACTGTAAAGGTCTGTTGAAAAAGATTTTATTTATTACTGTATTGAATAGTAATGCAAAATGAGTGAGAATCGACAATAAAGGTCGAAGAGAAGTTACCAAGTTCGGTTAATCATGCTAGTGAAAATATACATGGATGAATTACAACTTTGAGCAAGTGTAATTTTTGCTTGTTTCAAAATGAAGCTGGAAGTATTGATGTACATCTTCGGTCTTTGGCCTTATAAGCAAAATGTCTTTTGTATAGGCTAATTGCTACATTTTAGGATGAGTAATTTTTACTTGGTGCAAGTTTCTTGTATTGCTGAATTTCATTTCCTCTGCTCGACTTCCACTATTTTCTTCGCCTTTTCTTTTACAGTTTTCGATTATTATAGTTTTGAATTCTCTTCATTTTTTTATTTGTTTCATAGTCCTTAAACACAAACAAACAACAATCATTCATCAACGCTAGAGGCTTTGTTGTGTACTTGTATTTTTCATGTAGGGAATTTTAGGGATGTAAACAACTAGTGCATCTTCGCTAATGCTGATGGGGAAAATCATTTTAAGAGAGAGATCACATGAGGCTAAAGTATATGGTTTCCTGTATTCCAGATATTGTGGAAGGTGTCATTCATGTATTCTTTATGGTAAAAATCAAGATAAAGTTTTGAGGAAGACAGCGCCTCAAACAGTGGTAGACTAGGAGGGGATAGGTTAGGTTGGGCATCATTTTGAAGGAGTATAAGAAGACTTAGGCAACACAGATTCACTGTTAAAAGTTGGATTATTGTTGAAGTAAGTTTCTTCATCGCTGTTTTGATTTATTTTCTGTCTGGGTGGAGGATTGATTGTTTCTCAAGGGATGATGTTTGGTGACCTCACTAGGATTTTTTTGTTGTAATTCCTTTCCTAGGCTTGTTCGTTTTCGTCCACATATATGTTTCTGGTTGCTTGTTTCATTTAGAAAAAGGTTCCGGTAGTGTTGAAATTCTGTTGTGGATTATATTTTCGATCCACCTAAGTAGGCACACGACAGACCTGGAACATTTTATCTAACATATAATTGGAGTGAAGTAGCGATAGTGTTTGTGATTGTTTTGCGTTGCAAGGTGAAGAGGGGCAGATTTCTGCTGGATGTGTCGAGCATTGATTCTCTGCTATAGGGGTCAGTGATTACATATAGATCAACCCAGGCAGTGATGGGGACAAGAAAATTATATGGCTGTATGCTCATATGGGACATATTTTGGGGTCTGATTCTTTGATTGACATGCTTTATGAGATGCATAGCCACTATTTGGCTAAGGCAGCTGATACGGATATTCTTGTTACCCAGCTGCTTCCAAATTGGAGCAATTTCTCCACTGTCTCATCTTCTCACGGTATTCCTTTGACTTGTTGGCTATTAAGAGCTCATTATGTTAAAAGCTCCACACGTGAGCATTGATCATGGAGGAGAGAGCTTATACTATCTTATAAACAACGGAAGCTACTCTTATTGCCAATTGGTTTTAGGATGAAACCTCCCTTGGGCTTATCAAGCGACCCCCCGTGTGACCCGGCCCGTTTTCATGGTTTAACAGGGTATTGGAGCTTGAGGTTTCGTCATGGGTTTGATGAATTTAAACTTGGCCTAAATTATGCTACTGGAGGAGTGTGGAGGTGGGCCTTGCCAAGGATTTTTTTTAATTGCATTCCAATGCGCTCCCATGGTTTCGCCGTGGGTTTCTAAGGGACCTCACATGTGAAGGGGATTGTTAAGAGCTTCATTATGTGGTCTACCCACATGTGAGTGTCGCACGTTGGTCATGGAGGAGAGAGTTTACCATCTTATAGACTTAGGGGGCTACTCCTATTGCCAAGTGGTTTTGGGATAGAACCTCCCTTGGGCCTATCAAGTCAGCTTTTGTCTTCTAGCTTGTATGTCTGGATTCCAATTTCCCTTATATTGATTATACAAAGAGCGTGTTCTGATCGACTAGGGCAAAAATAATTTGAGTAACCCTTCTTTTGCCTAGAACATGTCTTGCAAGTACTCTTACACAATTTTGAGGAGAGGCAGGATGCTTCTATGTATATATCCCATGAGATGCAGACGAAGTAACTTGATTTTAACGATTTTCCAACAGTCTCTTTTGCAAATATTTCTGCTGGGTGTTTTGTAGGTTTGTTATTTTCTTGTTTGTCTTAGGAATGTTTGGATTTGGGAATTATTTATCATTTGGATGTAGAGCATTTTCTCACTGTTCATTCACTTTGTTTTCTGTTGAAAGTTTGCTACTGGCTGCCTACGTTTTTCGATTATGTCTACTTATAGGACATCGATCTTGATGCCTTCTGTTAACTTGCTTTTGATCTTTTGCCTTTTTCAGGGGCTATAAACGCTTTTATAAGAGAACGTCGCTGGAGTCATCTGATTATCTCAAAGATGATTGCCTTGTGATCACGGGCACTGTTGGTGTGGTCAGATCACATACCGAGGGACCCAAATTATATTCGTTACCAGTGCCTCCGTCTGATATTGGTAAACAATTTGGGCAACTATTCGAAAGCAAGAAGGGTACTGATGTAACTTTTGAAGTTGATGGTGAATTATTTGCCGCACATACGGTAGTCTTGGCAGCACGGTCACCTGTTTTTAGGGCACAGCTTTTTGGTCCAATGAGGGAGAAGAGTATGCATTCCATCAAGGTCGAAGACATGGAAGCTCCAGTTTTCAAGGTTTAATTCTATGATTTACTTCACTCAGTTCTTAATATCGTGCTTTGTGAGTAACTTGTTTGCTCTCTTTTGTCTTTATGCTGTTTCTACGATCTTATGTTGTCACTGAGTTGCACAACTCACCATTCAAAGAGATAAAAAGAAAAGAGTGACAAACACATGAGGAGAGAAACATTATATTAAATTCAAGCTAAACCTATAGGGACAAAAATCAAAACTCAATTTTTGTCTTAAAAAACTTAGATAAAATACAAATTAATAACAATAGTTTTTGAAACTAGAAGTAAGAATTCATTATGGAAAAATCTTAAGGGCTTGCCTGGAATCCATGGAATAATCAGGGGGTAAAATCTAATCGGGTGATAATTACTTGGGAAGTTAATTAATGGGTAATTAGTTCCCTCATGATAGGTTTGGCATATAAAAGTAATGATTACTCAGAAAATGTTTTACTCCCATAATCATTACCGGGGGGGGGGGAGTGTGGGTAATGTATTACCCCTTCACGAGGGTAATAGATTCGGGAGGTGAATAATCACTCCCATACCAAACATGAAAAATGCACCTTACATATCACTCCCTTATTCATTTTCCCCCTTTTACCCTCAATCCAAGCAAGCCCTTAAAAGGTAAAGAGGGCATGATTATACAAGGAAGGTTTAAGTAAAATGTTTCAAAAATCTCAAAAGTAAACAAATAATATTTGAAAAATGAATAAGTGGTTTACATAACAGAGAACTTAGTTTGAAAATGCGCAAGGCGCACCGAGGCGCTAAGGGGCCGAGGCGACGAGGCTTAAAGTGCAAGGCGAAGGCGCTCGCCTTTTGGACGCGAGACGCCCTATTTTTAATAACAACTTTGTAATTTCCAAATGAAATTTTGGGCAACAATAGCCTTTTTAGGAGTTTTCAAGTTCGCTAACATGTCATGGAGTAAAGTAATGAATAATAGGGAAAAGAAATGGTGAGCCGTGTCTAAAAGATATGGAAAGTGCGTACTAGTTAGCCTTGTCTAAAAGGCGCACCTAAAATGCACCGAGGCGTTCTGGCTAGTGCCTCATGCGAGGCGTGCCTTAGGCGCGCTTTTTTAAACTAAGACAGAGAATACTAAAAAACCAAGTAAAAATCAAAACTCCATCATGCACACGTATCGTTTCCCTCCATAGCGATCTCTCCGTCACCGTCCACTAGAGGTGGCAATCGGGCCACTCTGATCGGTTATGGGTCAGGTCAAAGCGGGTCGGACGATATTGGGTTCGGAGGGTTGGGTCATATTGGGTTTGGGTTCGGGTTCGGGCCGATTACTGTTGATGCTAGGTCATCATCGGGTCGGATCATTGGGTGACAATTCGGGACGGGTTTGGCTGGGGTCTGTATTGGATCAATTTATCAGCAGATTTTATATCTTATGTATTTGATTTTGGATAGATAATTTCATGTTAAAACAATGTACAAGTGTATTTATTTTAGTTTAAACAATTAAGATAAATATTTTGATCTAATTTGAACCATTATTAAGTTAATTTGTTATCGGGTAGTTAATATTGGATCATGACTCATGAGTCGGTTCAGCTCGGTTTCAGTTAGAACAAATAAATAAGGCTGCTCTCGGTTTTTAGTTCACCATCGGGTCAGGTGGGTTTCGGTTCACTCAAATTTGAGGTTCGATTGAGCCTGGATTTGGGTGGTTTGGGTCGGGTTCCTGATCGGGTTAGGTGGGTCTCAGTTCACCCAAATTTGAGGTTCGATCGAGCCGGGATTTGGGTGGTTTGGGCCGGGTTCCTGATCGGGTCGGCTTTTGCCGGCTCAATCGCACACTCTTCAATCCCAAGATATCTCGTACAAGGTTACCGAATTCGCTCGGTGCCCTACAATAGCGAATTGTTAAAAGCGAATTCTATCATGTTGCTTTCTGAAAATACATATAACACACATTCTATAAGAGCGAATTGCGAATTGCGAATTGGTAAGGACGTATTCATAGCGAATTCGGTAACCATGATCTCGTATCGTTTTCAATACCAAGTAATATTAAACAAGATTATGAATACTCCCTTGTTTTCATTGATATCTTCCATAATTTCTTCCACTTTCTCTTTTTGGTCATTTACGTTTCTCTCTTTCATATGACCCACCTACTTTTCATCTCTAGTTTCGCATTGTTTATTATATTTCTTAAAAAATATGTTCTTTTTTAAGTGGAAGGTATCAATGAAATGGAGGAAATATTACTTGGATTTTGGAGTGGCAGTTTTTGTAATTTATGTTGTTTACATAAGGATATGCCGGTAAATTTGCACCCAAAAACATACCAAAATGAGAAACAGATGAAACGGGAATACACGGTGAAATGTCTTTAAGAGGAACGTGGGAAGGAGATGAAGAAATGGATGGAGAAGGTTTTTTGTATTCCTTTCCATCTTTTCTCCTTTGTTTTCTACTCTAAAGAGGTAAATCATTTTCATAGATGTAACCCTGCTGTATTACTGTCAAATTAACTGGGACAGGACTTTCCTGTTCTTAGTTAACTTCCTTTGTTGATGCTACATACTTTCTGATTTTCAGTTAGCTTCTTTGAACAGTGATATATTTTTGATAAGCTCCAGAAATACCAGTTAGTTTTTCCTGTCCACTTTCTTCTGCTATAAATATTTACCATACCAGACATCAGCAACATGGCTAGCAGTGCTGTTTTTCCGTCGAGAAAGCTGTAGATCAGACCTTTTATTAACATCTTTGCATACCGATATATTTTTGATAATTCTGTAGACACTAGTCAGTTTTCACTGTTCCCTTTGTTCTGCTTTATATATTTACCGTATCAGACGTCAGCTACATGGCTAAGAGTGCTGTTTTTTCGAGAAAGCTGTACCTCAGACCTTTGACCTTGCAATTGTCATAAAATATGACTTACTGTGATTAGGATTAGTGGCTGCTTGGTGCTTCGTTATTTCACTGTTATTTGCTGCAGCACAGCACAAGTCCGCACATTAGGTTCATTTTCCTGTTCATGTGATGCTAAAGTGTCCTTAATGGAGTGTAATTTTTCTTATTGTGTGATTTTCAGGCTCTACTTCATTTCATATATTGGGATGAATTGCCAGAGATGCACGAGCTTACTGGTTTGAACTCCAAAGGAGCTTCAACTTTAATGGCTCAGCATATGCTTGCTGCTGCAGATCGATACGGACTTGAAAGACTCAAACTTTTATGTGAGGCTAAACTTTGTGAAGATGTTGCGATAAACACTGTAGCAACAACTCTAGCTTTGGCTGAGCAGCATCATTGTTTACAATTAAAGTCAGATTGCCTAAGGTTTATTGCCCTGCGTGAAAATTTAAGAGGTAATGTTGTAAGAAACCTTGCATTGTGTGCCTCTGACAGTTATGTTGCACAAGGCCCAAATGGACTAAGTAGGCAACATAGGATATAGTTTGCCATAGCAACAATAACATTAACAATAACAAAAACATACTTGGTCCTCTCTAGGTATCTGTTAAAATCGTTTAGAAGTGTTCGCCACGTGTTGGTCTGTTGGACTCGGCTATTATTTGAAAAATCTTCATATTCTTAGCTTAAGATGAAGTGTCCACAATCCACATGTTAGGTTAACTTTTGTGTTGGGGTTTTGACATTGGTATGCGAGATAGTATAAAGAACCAAGTAACATAGCACTTGGTTGTACTTTCCCTGCGAATAATCCAGAATATTCGAAAACATCGGCGCTTGAACCTTAGATTGGTTCCGGCACTAGCTAATATGCCTTGATCCATCTTAGGTACTATGCTGTCTTCATGCTCTTCCTTTTTGCTCTAATATCCCTAGTTTGGCTTAGTTGCATGTTATCCCTTTTCATAATTTTAGAAAGGGTAATTGTTGCATAAAGGTATTCATAATATTTTTTGTTAACAGTGCATCTTCTTCGCCTAGTTGTTTCGATGCATAGTAGCACGTTTGGACAAATATTTAACACAGGAATAGTTGTTGATGTCAGCTATCTCGTCATAGACCAGGTTGCCTAGTTGACACCAGAATAATGTTGTTGATGTCGGCGGTTTTACTGAAGCTTGTAATGTTGTTTTTCAGCTGTGATGCAGACAGATGGTTTTGAGTACCTGAAAATGAGCTGCCCATCGGTCATTTCTGAACTACTCACTTGTGTAGCGAGAATGACTGAGCATTCTAAATCGTCTCTCATGCACAGAAATGAGACGAGCTTGCTAGACGGTAGTGACGTTAATGGAAGAAGGGTGAAGCAGAGGTTATACTGAGTTCACAGTTCGTGTACGAGATTCATCTGAAGTTAACAACTTAGGTGTATTATGCATTTGAAAATTACTGAAAAGAGATATTGTTCATGTGATATTTGGAACTCGATATATAGATCAATTCTTTGTGTTGTGGATGTTCTTGCTTATTTAGCCGTGTATTGTGAAGTGTTGCATGTCTTGGTTACAATGTTTATACAGCAAGTCTTGCTGTTTGTATGACCTGAAACCTGAGTGTGGAAGTCGGAGCATGGACCCACTGGATTTTATACAGCATTTATATGTAACATCATCTCCATTTCTTCGTTCACTTAAATTTGTAGTTTTAAAAGTGTGTAAAGCTGAAATTTGGGTATTGAGCGTAAATTCCAGTAGTTACTACAACTGATAGTATAGTTTTTGAGCTTTATAATAAAGTAATTGTTTGAGTTTTATTGTAATGTTATTGCTCCTATACATAAATAAATATTTAGCTCAAAAAATTATAATGAAACTCACAAACAATACATATAGTTTCAATTAGATCTTAGTTTTGATGTCCAAAAATCAAATATAACCCAAAATTTTTAAAAAGTTGAAAAGAATATGTAAACTCAATTATATTTGATATATAGTAGTTGTATAATGCTCCTATTCAACTCGTATAATCTTTTTTTCCTCCGTATACAAAATGAAGTTGCAATGGCCTTTTACAAAAAAGCAACTGATTTATTTCATTTTATTTTACAGATGGGAATGATGTTTCACTTTCTAGCGCGTGACTAACTAAATCGTATGGTTTTCTAAACGTAAAGCAAACATTAAAAAATCATATGAGAAAAGATTATCAAATTTGTTTCATTAAAATGGCAACAATGAATTCATCTTTTAATTTTTCATGAAATAAACTTGATAACTTCGCCATATGGCTTCTTAATGTGTGCCCTTAGGGCACTAGAGATGGAAGTGAGCCGTGCTACTTGGAGGCCCATCGTGCCAAGAGAAGAAAATGGCATGGCAAGCACGCAAAGGTGGGCTTCGTGCCGTGCCTATGAATTGGAAATGGCGGCCCAAACACAGCCGACGATTCATGGCGTGCCGTGTTGTGCCCATACAAATCCCTCTTCGTTAGCCTTATTTATTCGTATTTTGAGCGTGTTGTACCGTGCCTGGGCTAGGCACAACCTTTTTCTAAAACTTCGGCTGAGGCACGGCCCATGGCTTGTCGTGCCGTGCCAATCCCTTGTCGTGCTAAAATGGGCCATGGGCCAGAGGTCATGCTGGCCCAACAGCTCACGTACCCACTTCCATCTCTATAAGGCACACGTCAGAAAATCCGTTATAAATATTGCAAAAAGATAAACGCATTTTTTTATCATCAAAGTGATGCAAATACTGTTACAAGGTTATTTCTCCAAGCAATTATATTTTCTTAAAGTTAATCCTGCCGTAAATGTAACATCCAGTACACGGTTAATACAAATACAAACATTATATGCAAAAAGTCAGTAACTCGAGGAAAGAAAATAGGGTACAGGCAACTGTGGCTTCTGGGTGGTCGTTGAAGGAGTGCTTTTCTAGGAAAACCCTGAAGGGAGGAAAGCTATGGCCTGCTGTTAATGAACGGCCAGTAGTATCTTTGCAAAAACAAGAAAAAGCCAGTTGATCGTATGGATACCTGGAAGATGAAGTCGGGATTAAGTAACAATGATAACTTTATTATGCATTACTTCAATGTCAATACAAGTATACCACAATGCTTTAGTGGCTTCGCCAATGACAAGGTAAGATGTTTGGATATTGAGTCACAAATTACATTGAATGACTGCTAGATGATTACAAAAGGAAGCACAACCAATTTAGTCAACCATTTGGGTTCGAAGCATAATGTGACGCCAAAATATATGTATTTATTATTAGCTACCTTGTGAAAATATTTCCAGACACTATCAGAGTGGAAACCGTTATTACCTACATGCATGTTTTACATATATTAACAACATGATGTTCATAGAGCTTGTCCAGATTACTCACTGCATCTGCGAGTTTGTGACCTATATCCAAAAGCCTTCACCTCTAACACTAGGAAAAACATCATTAGTATATAATCATAATTTAGAGTTTATGCGCTTCCTGTTTTATTCTTAAATCTTACCATTTCCATTCAACTTCTTTTTTTGGGCACACTTTATTTATACTAATTCCTCAGTGAGTAACTACAGCCTCTTCACTTCTAATTTTTCCTTCTCAAGTATTTTTATAACCTTCCTTTCTCTTGCACGTTTTGCTCTGTTGTATCACTCCTGAATTCTGATAACAGGGAATATAACGGTTCATATAAGCTGGCTCCTTGGAAGTAAGGCTGTTTGCTATTTGATATTCTTTTAACGGTTTATGGGAACTTTTTTTGACTCTTCTGCACAGGGGTCTTTGACTTCCACTTACGGAATCAAGTGCGAAAATTTACACAATATAAACCTTACGAATCAAACAAAGCTGAAATGAGCAAGTCTAACTATTGTACTCACTCTTTAGAGATTTTGTCTGTTTTACTCACTCTTCACAACTGTCTGTTTTCATGTTTCTTTAGTGTTTCAACTCCAGGAAGGTTATTTTATTCGGAGAATAAAGCAATAATCAACATAACCAGGACTCAATAAAATTTAATGAAGAGGCCCACTGAAACTGCAATGTTTACTTGAAATGAATCTTCGACAGCAAAGTCTTACCTATATAAAAAAGCTCGCCGATGATGCATGCACCTTCAACTTATCAAGGAAGAACGTGTTTAATTGTTGGAAGACACAAACAGAACATGCTCTTCAGGCCGGCTGAAGATTTACTGAAGGTGGTGGAGTAACAACAGTTGCATCGCCATTCATCGAGGTCATAGGTTTAGAAGGATCTGAGATGTTGCTTCCAGCGGATCGATAAAAGTCGGATCCACTGGTTATAGATGTATCAGAAGTAGAATTTTCTGTTTTTCCAGCATTGGGCTTTGCTTCTACCTTATCCACTTTATCGATTGCCTCCGCAATCACCTGCTACAGTCAGGGAAAATATATCACCACAAATGTTTATGAAGACAAAACAGAGCGCTCAGAGCCTGTACAACCAATTTTAGAGAGTTAACTATTAATTGGCGTGTCTACAATCTACATAACTCCCCTGTTCTTGAAGCATTGGGAATTCCCTGTTCTTTTTGGGTCCCGGATTTTGCCTCATTTTCTTAAATTTTTGTTTACAAGTACTCCCTCTATTAACTCCATTTGGTTCACAAGTGAGAAGAATCTTCTAATTTCCTCCTAATATATAAGAGATTATATATTCATGTGGGATCTTGTTTGATTCGTCTTTAGGAGTACATTAAAAATATTTAACTTGTATAGTTTTTGCAAATACGTGCTAAAGATATTTACGATGCAAAACACGTGTTGGCAAACGTGAAAAAGCATAAGTACTAAATGGAGTTGAATGGAGGGAGTAACAAATAACAATCAAACAAAATTAAGATAGAAAAATTTGAGACTGGTTAAAGTAGGAAATTAACTCTGTCTCAACTCTTCTAAGAGTTCTCTTTGACGACTCTCCTAGTCTCCTTGGAAGCAATTGAAAAGTAAGGTACAGAGCAATCAACAATTATCTTGGCTACATTTCCTACCTCCCTCCCATAACCCTATATCAAGTACCACCCAAAACCTGAAGAAACCCCCAAAACCTCCAGCTTTCACCAACAACCAAAGAATCACCAGCCACCACCAGTCCCACAGCTTACAAAACCACTGTACCCATCTGACACCATCAACGAACGACGCACGAAACCACCACTCAACACCTCCTACCACCATCAAATGCCGACAAACAACCCTAAAAATCACCCCACGAGCCCACCAGCAACACCATTCACGAACATTTACTGTGGTGAAAGTCAGAAGGAGAAAGTCAACATGAGCAGCTGTGGAATTATAGTGGCTAATGAAGAGATAGTGGAGGCAGCGGTGGTGTGAGAGGTGGTTGAAGGAGAGCGGTAGTGTGAGGTGGTCGACATTCGACAGAAGGCGGTGGTCCACTGTGGTCGAAGGAGTGTAGTCATTGGAATTTACGGTGTTTGATGGTTGGAGATATGGTCGTTGGTGGTGGTCATGTGATAAGGATGGAGAAGGTGAAAGTGGGGGTAGTTATTACTCTTGGGTTTGGAGGTTGAAATAGTAACGGCAATTGCTGTAATTCTAGTAAATTGACAAGGATAAGATAGTAAAAAGAAATCAAAAACTTACCAAATAGGGAAAGAAAGACAAGAGGGAAGAAAAGGAGAAAAATTTCCCAAAAAGGAAAGTTGGAAGAAAACAGAAAAACGAAGGGCGTATAACCCAAGAGTAAATCTCCATTTTATCTTTTGCCTTAGAAAATTACTTAGGGAGATACAAAAATACCCATTTGATAGGTGCCCGAATTAGTCGTATTTCCTTACTCTTTTCTTCCTATTTTAGCCCGATTCGCGCGGGTTTGCGTGCCCTTATATGCATTTTGTCCCCCTATTTCCCGTACTATGACTACATGCCTCGTCTTGCAGGAATTGGCGCGAAAATCGAGGAAATAGGAGCCAAAGGGTCTGTTTCGGAACAAAGAAGGAAAGAAAAGGGAAAAATACTCTTCAGTGGCTCCCAGGACAAGTGGGAAATGTTGGAGTGAAACTGAAAAGTTTGTCTTTCATTCAGATTTTTTTTCCACCAAGAACGTTCTTTCAAAATGGACTCTTTGTCCCTCTGTTAGAGGTGTTCCAGAAATGTCTATGATCGAGTCAATAGTTCTACGGACGAATAGATCGGATCGAATTGTCAAATCGTTAGGTATGAATATGTTAGATACCTATGACTCGATTCGATTTAGAAGTTGTTTTTTTTTTTTAAAAAAAAAAATCGAGGAAATAGGAGCCAAAGGGCCTGTTT
>VHZZ01006472.1:71965-86000 GCA_009801015.1 Silene noctiflora | reverse complement strand
CATCCAATAATTCATCCAATGGCAATTATCAACACAATTCCACAATTACGCTTATCAATTAAATAGTAAGACAAGTTGAGTAGTTATCCTACCTCATAAGCAACCAACCCATTATGCAAGATAATCCAAATAACAATAAACAACACCATCAAAAAACTCCGTCACCTAACAAATAATAATTACGATAATTATAATCTAACTAATCCTATTTTATTACTAATTAAATAATTATGAAATGATGAATACGAATTAATTAAACGATTCCGTCATAAAAACCAAACCTAATCACCCACCCTATACACGGCTAACCCGCGGCCAACACTACCCAAACAACCCCCTTTTTCCGTCTTATACCGTCACTCACCACAACACCTCTCCCCACCATTCTCACCTCCCAATAGCCGCCAGCAACTTCCACCATACAAACCACCACACACGGCTCCACACAACCCTTAAACTCTCGCCCTAACTCCTACCCCAACACCAACACCCAACAATACAAACACCACCCGTCCACCAACGGCACCACCTTCGTCTCCCTTGACCCACTGTGGTTCCTCCAGTGACACTGCCTCGTCACGACAACCACCACTATCCCACTAATCGCCTCCATACACAACGTTAACAACCCATAACACAAACACCTTCCTTGCGCAACTCCGGCCACCTCGCACAAGCAGCCACTTTTCACCACTCTAACGCCACCACGACGGGCGACTACAACCCAACGATACCACCAACCTCTCCTCCTGCCACGACAAACAGAATACACGACGCAATTCGTGTCTCAATCACGCGATACACACCCACGGCAGCCTATTCTAAGTCACGATCCAAAGGCACGGTCAAAGGGTAGGTCTACGGTGATCAACGACTGAACTTATAAGACGGTTTAATAAAATAATTAAATTAATTATAYGACGGATTTATAAAATACCTCTTTGATTTTAAGACGGAAATCATTGCGAGGCAGATCTGAAATCCTCCTTTAAAACTCCTCACCACGTTTATATAAATTTTGTAAAAGCAAAAAGTGAATAAGGAAAGGCTAAAGGTTGGTATTTATAGTCATAAAAATAAGGCAGTATGGAAGGATACGAATACTAATATATATTATTATTATTTTATTATAAGTAATACTACTAATATTAGAAAACTGCTTCCCTTATCTTACTATATTCCACACGTCCAACTGACTACTTGCCAACCCGATTTAAATATTTTCCGTCTTACAATCTTATAATAAAATATGAAATATATATAATTAAATAAAATATAAAGACGTTGAATAAAAATGAAAGCCTTCCGTCAAATAATACGTTAAATAAATATAAAAAAATTCCGTCAAATAACCATAAATACTTATAATTAAAATATATTTTCTTATTTTAAATTCGTTGACTACTTTTGACCAAGTCTCAAAATAAGGAGTGTTACAGTCTTCCCTCCTTAAAAAGAACTTCGTCCCCGAAGTTCACCACACTACCCATAACCAAAGCTAACTTACGGTCTCCTCCATTACCAAAATGCTATACGAAACAGCGGGTATTACACTGCACATAGATGGAGCCTCCAGTCAGAGGGGGGCAGGAGCGGGCCTGGTGCTGAGGTCTCCTCAAGGAGACCTGATAGTGCAGGCAGTGAGATGCGAGTTCAAAGCAACAAACAATGAGGCAGAGTACGAAACACACGTACTAGGTCTACATATGGCACTCGAGTTAAAATTCAGAGAGGTGTAACTATACAGTGACTCCTTTATCATTGTTAACCATGTGAGTGATTCTTATACAACCAGGGATTCGAAGATGATAGCCTACCTGAAGGTAGCGAAAGACCTGAAGCAGAAGTTTAAAGATTTCAAAATAAACCAGATCCCCAGGGACCAGAACATAGAAGATGATGCATTAGCAACCCTGGAGGCAACATTTGAACCAACAGAGTTGTCCAGCACACAAATCATGCATGTTCTGGAACCAATAATACAGAAGCTGACAGAGGAGAGTGAAGAATAACAAGACATAGGACAAGACCCAGGGGAAGCGAGTTCTGCAGCAATACTAGCAAGCGCGGACGAGCAACCAACTGACCACGACTGGCTGAAGTCTTATATAGAATGGCTGACAGAAGAAAAGCTGCCGGCGGACAGAAAGGAAGGCAAAAGCTTTAGAATAAAAGCTTCGAGATTTGTCATGGTCGATGGTTTACTCTTCAGGAGATCATTTGTAGGGCCCTACTTGAGGTTCCTGGATAAGGAATAAGCGCAGACAGTAACGTAGGAGGCAGAAGCCTGTCAAACAAAGCTCTCAGGCAGGGTTACTTCTGACCCACAATGTGAAAGAACGCAGCTGAGTACGTCAGGAAATGTGATACATGCCAGAGATATGCCCCTATGATACACCAGCTAACAGAACTCATGCATCCCATCATCTCACCATGGCCATTCATGACATGAGAGATGGATATTGTAGGCCCGCTGCCTAGAGCTCCAGGCAACATATGGTACATGCTAGCAATGAGAGACTATTTCTCCAAGTGGATAGAAGCTGAAGCATTCATTGAAGTAAAATATAAACAAGTGATTTCCTTCATCAAACATAATATACTCTGTAGGTTCGAGATCCCATCAGAAATTATATGTGACAACGGGTCACAGTTCGTATTAGACAACACTGAGGGATTCTGTGCTAGATGGAATATCGCATTAAAAAAGTCATCACCGGGAACCCTCAGTCTAACGGACAAGCTGAATCGAGTAACAAGATCAATGTAGAAAACTTAAGGAAACGACTAAAAGAATTCGGAGGCAAATGGGCAAATGAGCTTCCCCTAGTGCGACGGTCAGATAGAACTACCCCGAAGATGGTGACAGGCCAAACAACCTTCAGTTTGGTGTTTGGGGCAGAAGCAGTAATATCATCAGAAGTTCTAGTCCCCATCCACAAATATGGATATATGAAAGGGGAGCTGAACCAAGGAGAGATGATCAGGAGCCTGGACATCATAGATGAATTGAGAACAAGTGCTCAGATACGCCTAGCCTCCTACAAGCAGTCAGTAGCCAGAAGATACAACAAGAACGTAAAAATCAGGCTCCTGGAAGTGAGAGACCTGGTTCTCTGAAAAGTGTTCCAGAACACCAAAAACCACAAAGCTGGTAAATTCGCCCACAAATGGGAAGGACCATACTAGATGGAGAGTGTTGTTGGCCGTGGTGCGTACCGATTAATGACTATGCAAGGTCAAATCATCAGCAAATCATGGAACATTCTTCACCTGAAGAAGTACCACATTTAACTAAGGCGAGAAATCTTAGTGTGCAGAGGAATTTCCAGTAGTCCGAAACTCCGCCAAAAAAAAGGAAAAAAAAAGAGGAACAGGGGAGTGGGCACATAAGGAAGACTTTGAACTCTAGTTTCTACCACCTATCAGGTATGGTGCAAACATGATCTATTCTTGAACGCGGGGTGACTAGGCACACGACACTCCAACATGCCCAACCTAATTCCTGGATCAGGCACCCTCACCAGGAAGGTGGACACGAAAAAGAGCTTGGCCGCAGCTTGGAGCTCACGCAACTACCCCAAATAACGCCACCAAGATAGCTACCGATGCCGAGTACTCGGTACAGTCAGGGTCCCATAGCATGCATACACACCAACGGTCATAGAAGACGATAAACTTATCTAAGGTATGCCCCTGTTGGCTTAAAATGTGATGAACACACCTTGCGTCATGAACAAGGTTAAGTAATCAGCCTAAATATGCCTCCCGGAAGACACGACACCAATGAAAAGTTTAAATCTGCCCCGTGGGTAGATGCGACACCAGTCAGCCTAAATCTACCTCCCGGCAGACACGACACCACTGGAAGGTCTAAATCTGCCTCTTGGAAGACACGACACAACCAAGGTCTAAATCTGACCCCTGGGTAGACACGACATAACCAAGGTCTAAATCTGCCCCCTGGGTAGACACGACAAAACCAAGGTCTAAATATGCACCTGGGTAGACACGACAAAACCTAGGTCTAAATTTGCCTCGTGGCAGATACGACATAACCAAGGTCTAAATCTGCATCCTGGAAGACACGACATACCCGAGGCCTAAATCTCTTCCCTGGGCAGACACGTCACCAGCAGCAAGTCTAAGCCTGCCTCCTGGTAGACACGACAGGCGTCTAATCATAAATAATGTACAAAGCAAACTATGCCTAAATAAAACAAGGCATGAAGTCAGTTTAAAATACGAGCCCGCCGTTTGCCGTTTAGGTAGACTCAGCAATGTTTAAAAGATAATCTGCCATCAGGTAGGCGCAAAAAACTAAAGATTTATAAAAATTATTTACATACCTAAGCGACACAGAGCTAGGCCTCTAAAAAGTACTAATAAGAACAACAAATAAACAGAGGATTAGTCCACCACTATCCTCACAACTTCTGCTTCTAACACCCCCCCCCCCCCCCCCCCCCCCCCCCCCCCCCCCCCCCCCCCCCCTCCAGCGGACTGTAGCCGACCCTCTTCTGAAGGAACGGAACTGACCATGTAGCGTCCCTGGTGGCAGCAGCTACCTCAGAGGAAGCACCCATGGCAGGAGCGTCCTGACCAGTCGCAGCCTCCTCCATTGTGGCATCGCCAACTAGGGAGTCAACTACGCCCACTCCAGGCATTAAAAGGCTAAGGTCCGGGGCAGTAGGGAAGAGGTTCTTCAACTGCCTATCTCCTTCCTCCGGGTCCTTCAAGGTAAGCCCTTCTTCCAACATTGCTCACATACCGTTGACTTTCCCTTGCCAGGTAGCATGTGCGGCAATATTGGTGGCCAGCTCGATCAGGTCCCTAATCCTCTCCTCAACGCGAGTCAGGACGTCAGTGAACTCCCTGCATACCTCATGGGTAAGGGCTAGCTGGTCAACGTTCTGCTTCCTCTGGTTCTTGGCCTCAGCAAGGTCCACTTTCAGCTCCACCACTCGCGCCCTCAAGTCAGAACGTTGGCTCTCCAAATCAGCGCAGATGGCTTTCAGTTCTTGGTTCTTGGTGTTGGTGGCCAGGCTTTCAATCCGGAGCCTCTTCATCACCTTTTCGGCATAGAGAGCAGATTGCAATGTTTGGTAACAGAAAGAGCAGTGAAATGAGAATAGAGGAAGCAGAAAAAAGAAGTCACAAGGAGGAGCCAGAGGAAATGCTTACAATGAAGGCATTCACCACATCAGATTCATCCATATGCTCAGGAGTGAAGCCATGAAACTCTTGAACGTAGGAAGGGAACAACAACTGGTCCATAGCAAGCCAAAAAGAAGTAATTTCTGGGTTGCCAAACCCCTCGGGAAAGTGGAGTTGGCTACTTCCGCTAGCAGGAGGGCTGGACGGAGGAGTCGGCAGATGGCGCGAGAATGCGGTTACTTCAACAAGCTCGATATTAGGAGGGGCAGTTTTGGAGCTTGAGCCTCCAACAAGCAGCCTGAGAGCTGGATTCAGGGGCCCTCTTCTTGGCAGGGGCAGGAACAAAAGGACTGGCAGCAGCCTTCCTCTTGGCACTTTGAAGGAGAGCTTCAAACATGTCGACCTTGGCACTTTCTACAGATAAAAAATCGGGATAAATCAGGTGGCCGGAAGCAACGTCGGGCATCAGGCATAACCGAGAAGGGGTAGCGTGCAGAAACTTACCAGAAGACATAGTGCGAGATGATTGTTGAGAAGGAGAATAACCAGGTAGCAGATTGGGGAACTTTGTTTTATCAGCAGGAAGGCAGTATAATTTGCTGAGGGATGAAGCAACGTCCTCAGAGGCTTCAGGGTTGCAGGGACCTACATGCAAACAGAAGGTAAGAGGGTGAGTTGGGCGAAAGAAGCAAGATACCAAGAGAGCATCTTACTCTTTGTCAGGATCTAGGTCTCGAAGAGGTATTCAGCAGGGCAGGGATGAAATAGAATCCTTCTTGATAAAGAATAATTTCTCAAACCACCACTCATCCTTCGATTTCGCCGTTAGCTTCAAGAAGTCCTCACCACCGCCACAAGAGCGATAAGAGTACTGACCCTTGCCCAGGGAGCGGATTTCAAACTTGTAAATCAGGTCTCCAATGCCAATGTCCATATCCACCAGATGGTTGATGGCATCAGCCGCCAGGAGTATCTTCCATGCATAGGGGGAAATTTAGGCCATGGAAAAGTGATTTGTATCTAGGAAGTCCTGAACCACTTTGGGAAAGGGGAAGCCAAGATCGTACTTAAAGGGATAAAGGTACATACAAATATACCCCTCCCTAAGGCGATCAGCTTTCTGGCCTGGAGTGGGGATGTGAACAGTCACCCCGTCGCCAAGACCCAGACATTTCTTGATTTTGGAAATGTCATCCAGGGAAAAGGAGGAGTCACAGTTGTGAGGGTGTTTAAGTATGTTTTGGGAGGGGAAGACCTCGTGAGGTTCAAGGTTAATGGGAGTGAAAGATAAAGATGTTTGGCGAGTTTTTCCCATTATTCAAGAAATTAAAAGAAAAGAGGGTTGAAAAGACGAATTACCCGAGGAGATAAAAGCAAGCGCCGGAAAAATGGCGGATTCCGAGAAGCAAGAAAGGAAGAGGATGAAGATGAGAGTTTTAGGGATTTGGAAGGGTTTAGAATGATTGAGGAGAGAGAGGGAGGAAACAGTTGGAGTAATAAGTAGGGGAGTTTGGAGAGTGTGCCGAAAAGTAGGGAGTAGTTGGGAGTAATGAGTGTATGAGAAGCTTCAAAACAAAAGACTACACATATTCTTCAGTTAATTTCCCACTCATTACTTCGAAAAAAATTAGGGACAAACAGTTTGGGCCCGAATTTCGTACAATGGGCCGAGGAGTAGTGTATAGGGCTGAGTAGATGAAGGGAATATGGGCTGAAGGCCGGCCAGAAGGCCCAACTACCACGCAAATAAGAGAAGGATGGCATATGGGCTCCGGAGATAGGAGGCTAGTTACCTAAGAGAAGGAGGCACATGGGGAGCAGCCCAATTGACGGAAGAGTAGATACTTAGGGGAGGAAGCAATGCTAACCCTAATTAGGTTTAATACTATATAAAGAGAGGCAAAAGAGGATAGAAGATCATTCATAACGTCCTAGAATAGAGCAACGTCGTATAACGTGCACTAGCAATAGGCGTCTTGCCTCCATTGTACTATCATTATTAATATTATATTGCTAGTGAACATCTTGGAAGGATACAGTCTCTTTCCCGCGGTCGTTTCCCACATTGGGTTTTCCGCATCACCAAATTCCTTGTGTTTATCCTCTTTATTTTATGTACTACAACGCACCTAACATACATACAAGACGATTCACACTCAAGATCACTTTGACCCTAAATTAACCTAGTTGATTAAATATACCAAAACAAGTTTCAATATTATATCTTGGAATTTATAAAACAAATGAGAAGGTCATATATGTGTACAAAAGTTCTCCTATTTAAACTACTAAAGCCTTTCAAGACTCGTTGCAATGACATAATATTGTTGTTAGGAAAAATGTACAAAAGTTGAACACCTATATATATGTATGTAAAGAATAACATACAACAATGAAGTTAATGCAGCAATATTAAAATAGTGTTATCCTTCCCTCTTCTTTATTTCATGAGGTATGACCAAAAAGGTGAAAGTAATATGAACCCTATACATATTTTTGTTAAAGCCAAAAAACAATGACTAATCATCGGAAAGGGATAATTATACGTAGTATGTAGTGGACTCGTAAAGGACTATTATTGTCGAAATAAATTTTGGGTCAAGAGTCGAGACAAACATGGGGAATTATACAAATTAAAGCCACTAGTTTCTTTTTTCCTGTGCCAGTATATCCAAATAAATTCATAGAAGAAATGTGAAAGTAATGCAATTAGAGTTACATTGAAAACAGTTTAATTAATGATATTGACAATTGAGTAAACAAATTATATTAAAAAATTGTTATGCTTTTTTCAGTTGAGAAAGGAATTGTGTAAACGAAAATCTTGAAAAAAAAACACGGAGTATTGGATGGAGTAAACAATTGTGCACACACTTGTTAGTTCCTTCGTAGTTAAGGGTATAAATGTGGAAAGTATAATAGTTTATTATTCAATCAACACAACATTATTGCTCCTATGTATAAAAGCTATGTTTGGTGATCAGAGAAAAGCACTATCCACTATCCACTATCCAACAAACAAAGTGTACCTTCATTCATTTGCCTTTCCTTATCATATATAACACCAAACCACAAATCAACCCAATTCTAACGAAAAAAATAAAACCCAACAATCTTCATATACACACAAAAAACAAATTAAAAATCCGTATCATATTTAATAGACACTGAGATAATGTTATTATTGTAATGACTCGATATTAGTCATAATCATGTACCGGAAGAGTAACACGATAATAGGGTTCTTAAACTTATTTACATTTCTAATGTCAATCCCTATAATTGGTTCAGGATTTTACATGGCAAAAAACAGCTCAACATGTCAGAGTTTCTTACAAACTCCACTTCTAGTACTAGGTTTTCTAATTCTAATAGTATCCTTAGTAGGTTTCATAGGAGCATGCTGTCACGTGACACGGGCACTTTGGTTGTACTTGATCATAATGCTAATATTAATCGTTGTTTTGATGATAGTCACGGTGTTTGGATTTGTGGTGACGGGTCAAGGTGGCGGTGCTCCTGTACCGGGAAGAGTGTATAAGGAGTATCACTTACAAGATTACTCGAATTGGTTAAGGAATAGAGTTAAGTCGGATACGAATTGGGATAGTATTAAAGGGTGTATTCTTGGGTCTAAGACTTGTGGAAAGGTTGTTGGTTGGACTCCTTTTGATTATATGAGGAACGATATGGCTCCACTTCAGGTAAAGGCCTCGTTATGCTCCAAATTATATTTCTCTCATTTTTAAGTTTGCCCTGCCAAATTTCCCAAAATATATGACTAAGTACGTATTTGTGATACTTTTGAAATAGGATAGTTAACCGGGATAGCTAACAGGGGTGATCGTCCCTAGTGGCTGAAAATTTCAAAGTTTTTAGTTAAAATTTCTTAACTTTATTTTTAGGTTCATTCCATTATACCATTACCTATTTGCCCCTTTGAAATTTGGGCCGTGAATTGAAATCCTGGCTTTGGCAAATAATTTGATGTGTATATCTGTCTATGTATGTAGTATGCGATTATAATGGTGCTGAGTTTGTATGTAGTCAGGATGCTGTAAACCACCGACGTCATGCGTATACGGGCAAACAGTGATAATGGGCCAAGATCCGGATTGCTATAAATGGAACAATGACCCGAGTGTGTTATGTTATGCTTGTGATTCTTGCAAGGCTGGAGTACTTGAAACCATAAAACGAGATTGGCACAAACTCTCTGTTCTCAATGTAATTGTTCTTGTATTGCTCATTGCCCTCTACTCCATTGGCTGCTGTGCCTTCCAAAATACCCGTCGAGTCGAATCCACCTTTCCATTTGGGCTCAACCGCATGGGCAAAGTCCGAACCGGATGGGATTTCTGGTGAGTTTGGTATCAATTGGTTTACTCGAGGCAGGAAATCGAATACTATTCGGTGGCGCTATATCATTATGTCACCCGGTTCTCCAAGAAATTGTGACAAAACTCTCAGAACAAAGAACTGTAAAATAGAATTATGTGTGAGTTTTTGTTTGTCTGATCTTCATACGGTTTTCTAAAGAATTATTGAAGAAACAACTTTTATAAATTATTTTGAGTGGATATAGTGGCCGGTGTGAAAGGAGATAAAGAGTTTTGGTCGTAATTGTGCACTTTTGCTACCTTACCTGTCACCAGGCTTAAAATCTAGGAAAATTTGACAAAAACAATCCCATCTTTTACCTTTTTTCCTAAAACAATCCCACCTTTTATTAATCTCAAAAAAATCCCACCTGTATACCCGATCTTCTAAAAATGAGTTATACGAAAATGTTATCTACAATATCAGATCAAGGGACCAATACTGTCTTTATTCCCTCTTCTAGTACTATGTTCTTGCACTAATTATCTGACAAACCGACAGAGCAACTAAGCCACCATTCTCACAATTCCATCATCACCATTAAAGCTTCATGCTAACCTCCGATCAAGCTCGTTAAGACCAAAAAAACAAACCTTATTGAGTACTCCGTATAATACAATAGTAGCCACGATTAAGTAACTCGAACAATTTAATCACAACACATATAACATCACCTAACTCAATTAATTACTCTTATTACAATTAACCCCAACAATCTTAATCTTAACCTTAATCTCCARTTACAATTATATTTGTTTGGATCCTCCTCCGATTGTGTTCTAGGACCCTCCTTTGTTCGATAATTCCTTCGTCAATTCGCCACCTCTTAAACCAAACAGTCTTTCTCCATTAAAATCCTTCTGCGTCGATTTTCTAACAGTAGAAGACGGGATTATTACTCGGAATGAATGAAAAAAATAAAAATATTCCTTCTTCATTATACCCTATTGAATTTGGTGTTTCTTCTAATTGTTACTTTCCTCTTCAATTAAAAAAAAAAACTACGAGAAATTATTATTTTGTATGCATTTTCAATATTCTGCTCAAAAGTTAGGTGAGACTGAGAGAATAAGAGGTATAGGAGAGAGAAACGACGGCGGTGGAGGTGGTGGTAGTGGACGGAATAAGGGTAAATGTAAGAATTAAGAGATGAAATGGTGATGCAAGAATTAAAATTAAGATGGTTGATGGCTAGTAAATATTAGAGGGCTATTGGGTAAAGCAGTATGATTTAATGACTTACATTGAGTGAATCATTATAACATTCCCTTCTTCCATCTTGTTTTTCCTAAATCCCCAAAAATCCTAAATTCCCCAAACACTAAATTAATCAATCGATTGAAGTTTGGCGTTCAACTTTAACTCTCTCCCTCTCACTCTCCCAGATTTCCAAATTTTCAGCTCGGTTTAATTTGGACTACAACCCCATGGACTACTGCTGCATCTATGGGCCTGGTTTTACGCCTAATAGTTCACTGTTTGATTAGTGATTGAATGGTGACACGAGGTATTATATGCTCAATTTGCCCATACTTTCTCGAGTTACTGCACCAACTTCCCATTACAGAAGGGCCATAAGGGAGGGTTATTTGTGATGAACACTTCCCAAGTTAATTAGACAGATAACATTCTTTGTTGTTTGTAAAAATATGGAAAACTGAGTGAGTGAGAGAGAAAGAGAGTTAAACACAACCAAAGTTCAATCAATTGATTAATTTGGGATTTTTGGGGGATTTGGGAAAAACAAGATGGAAGAAGGGTATAATGATTCACTCAACTTACGTCATTAATGATAGTCTTGGTATTTTGCATAAATCGTCGCTCAACAAGTCGAGAAATAAGAAAAACAATGTTCGGGATTAAAATACGGTGGTGATTGAGGATTATACGTTAAAATTTGGGTGTTATTTGAAAAAACGTAACTACAAGGTGGTAATTTGTAAAAAACCGCAAATAAGTGGTGGTTATTTATAATTTTTCCTAATATTAAAAGACATATTGAGTGTTTAATTCATAAGCATTTTCAGTTCTACCTTATAATGATGTCAAGTATCACGGTCGGGTACTTTAACCAGATCGTGGTGCACACCCTTGCCCGACTCTAGGGCAAGAATGCTAGCAACGAGAGTCATACTAATGAGAGATCGCCCACTAGCACGTTTCTCGGGACTTGGGGTGTATGTCGGAATCCTAATCACGATTATCAAAGTATGTCACACGAAAGCAATAAAAGTAAGCAATACGATTATTAAAAGCAAGAGAAAAGTAATATCAATTTTAAAGATGAGAAGCGGTTTTTAT
The DNA here is from genome assembly GCA_009801015.1 of Silene noctiflora. Taxonomy (NCBI): domain Eukaryota; kingdom Viridiplantae; phylum Streptophyta; class Magnoliopsida; order Caryophyllales; family Caryophyllaceae; genus Silene; species Silene noctiflora. The sequence continues at coordinate 74,162 of VHZZ01006472.1, read as the reverse complement.
AGACTAACACTCCTCAAATAGGTTTATTAGATAGTTTGATCTAGTAGCAGGCTACATTGATTGTGGAGAATAGCGATACGTTTTCTAAACACCTAAAAACGTATCTTAAACTAAAAACGAGACTCCAAAATTCGACACGCGGGAAGTAGTCTTGGAGTACCAAATGAAACTAAAAACAAAAATGAAAATACATGAACGAAAATAACAAATCTAAGGGTTCGAAGTGAAAGGATCATGCACGCAATTCTCAGGGATTATGCGGCTAAAAGTGTGGCTCCATACATTCTCCCCCATCTAATCCGTTGCCGCCATCGGCAAAACATTTACTTCGGCTCGTAGATGCTCTTCGGTCCACACCATGATCGTATTCATCGTTCCTTTAAGGATAGAGTGCAACTCCTTGACGGTGATACTGCCGAACATCGTGTCCTCCAAGTTTATCACTCGCCTGTGGTCATTCTGGAAAGTCTATGTCCTCGTTGCTCGAGCGAAAATTTCGCGAGAACGTTCCAGATGCTTGCTCCACCGCACCTTCACCTTCTCCATCACCACTTCAGTACCTGCATTCAAGGGTAAGTAATTTCTACAGGACGCCGAATCAGTATTTCGGTGTGGGCCCCTAATGGTATGAGACCTTCTCATTTGGATCAGGTGACCCTCTTACCAGGACGTCAAGACATTACTTCGACGCTTCCCCCTAATGTCCTTAGGCCTTCTTCCTTGGGTATTTCGACCCCCGTTGTCTACCTTTCTCCGAGGTTCCAGACACTCGTTCTGTCTCCCAGGGCACTTAGCAGCGTAGTCAGCCTGGGTCTTGCTCGCCCTCGGTTCCGCCGAACCTTTTGTAATACCCGATGACTGTGGGACCCGTACGAGAACCTCGAGTTGCGTGAGAGGATATCGGACTTGATAAGGAACTACTCAGGAGTAAAGTATAGCCATACACTAGACCAAGTAGGACCTAGACTTGGCCTAGTGAAGTTACAGTGGACCGAATAGAGTCCAGTGCACCCTGTGGCTAATACTCAGCCGAGTATGGCCAATACTATACCTAGTGAGTGTCACGCGGCCGATTACGGTGGTACTCGACCGAGTGGATGGCACTCGGTCGAGTGGACTCAACACTCGACCGAGTGCAGCTGTACAGTACCCGATAAACATAATCTCGTGACCTTATCCTAATTCATTTTATCCTTCTTCCTTATCTCTCCAAATCCTCTTCCTTATCTCTAAAACCATCACAAATACCTTCCTAATGGGATTCAAGCTTGGATTATGGGATTGTTCACCTTGTTCATCATTCCTTTCAGCTAGTACGTCAAGATCTACCTTTCTTTCCTTTCTTATGAACCCTAAATTTTGGAGGTTTTTGTTATGGGTAATGAATTAGTAATTAGTATGTGTAATATGGGTAATAATAAGGGGTTTGTGTTGCATATTAGTGTAGGATGTATTGTGATAGTATTTGTAGATACCTCGTTTCTGCACCCTTCGCCAAACACCCGATGATGATTGGACCGCATGTTTAATACGCGAAACGTTATTTCGACATTCCATTAATTCGACATCAAACGATTGCCTAAATAGTCGTGTCAACCCCTTCATTGTCATCTACACACCGATACGGTTGTTTTGGCAGTAATTAGAGTACATTTGGAGTCCGCGTCAAAAACCGTCTTCATTTTCAGAAACTGTCGTCATTTTCTCAAAAACCGTCTCAAATCTGAGTCGAGTTATTTTTTAAGAATCCTAAAATATCTCAAATGTTCTTAAGATTTCGAAAATATCTTATTTTGACGAAAAAAAGAAAACAAATCCTTTCCAAATTCTGAAAACGCGGAAATCTCCGCTGCTGAAGGAGAAACAACTCCAGGAGAAGGCGCACAGCCTGTTGCGCCTCTTCCTGGGCTTGTTTCTAGCAGCGTCCAGATCTTCCTGGAATATTTCTGTATTTTAATCCTTCCAAAACTTTCACCTCGTGATTAGTATAAATAGAGGCCTCCGCCTCACATCTTGTTCACGCGAGTGTCCGCCCCTTCTCTTCTCTCTCTTTGTATTCTAAGACCACGTGCTATTGCTACGACGCCTACGTGCTTGAGCGTTCTCGACCACATTGATGTGTGCATTTCTTATAGACTTTACGGTCCATTCTAGCACACATTTCCATATCGTTTTAGTGATTTATTGTCACTTTATG
>VHZZ01006467.1:36967-48758 GCA_009801015.1 Silene noctiflora | reverse complement strand
GTGATACTAAACAAATAGATATTGCACTTAAAATGATACACTAAACCATCAACTGCTCCTAACCAAGTGACTGACACCTATACTTCAGCTCACACACCACAACCACCACCATCTTCGTCACGAACAAAATTGCAATCCTCACTCTAAATAAATTTCACAAATTTTTAACGCATTAAATTGATCACACCCCAAAACATAGGAGCATGTGGTTGTCATTGAGAAGCGGTCGAATGTACCACAAAGAAAAAGAGATTTACTCTAACGACACGCTTTTAATATTAACTAATAATTTTCTTTACAACAGTAAAAAAAAAACTAAAAATAATAAATCTAAACACACAAGCAGGCACAAATGCCACTAAAATACACAGATAAAAAAAGAAAAACCAAGTACACTATTCTATGCTTCAAATCCTCGAACTGTTATGTTGGAACCCTTAAATACCATGTTTCGGCTAACCCTCTTCCAAATGACTTGAATCTCAAAAAACGGCTTGGTCCAATAAACCAATAGTAATACTTACTCAACTCAATAGATAATTACTTGGTCAAAGCATATCCTTACAATTTCTCACACTTTTATGATGGCTTATAGCATCGAAGGCCCAATTCCCATTGTCTACCAACAACTGGTATCAAAATATAAGTAGCAATTGTATCAAGAGGAAGGCTGAATTTTAGCCTAACAAATCAAACAAACAGGCCGGATTTGTAGGAAACAATAGTAAAAAACACAAATGAAGATTAAAACAAATGAACAATATGAGAAAGATGAATGAAATAACATAGGTAAATTTGAAAAAAAGGGGATGGGGAGAGGGAGGAAGACTCGGTGCATGGTAATTGGTTTAGCACGACACCAATTTCTCCCTATCCCCAAGATGAATGAAATGGCTTGGTAATTACTTGAAGAAAAGCAGCATGACGTCAAATAATTAAGTACAGGTAGTTTCTAATAAGCCATTTTACTTGAAAAATCTCAGCAAACTTCTTCTGCTTAGGTCCAAGCACGAGAACTTAACTTTTAAAAAAATCAAGGAACTTACTATTCATCAAAATCAAATACCCAGATAAATAATTGCTCTAAATTAAAAAGAAAAAATTGCTCTAAAATTCAAGTATTAGGCGGGTTTCGTGTAGAGATCCAGTTCGAAATAATTATATGAAATCTTGCGAATTTAAAAATAAGTGCGGAATTGGTGAAAAATTGTGTAAATAATATAGCTAATAATATGCATGGGATTGATTTATATATGAATTTCATTTTGCGATGATTTTGAATTTATGAGTGTTGGTTGAGGGCAAGAAAGATTGTTCCAAAGGCGCACGGAGACCCAAGGACCACCTCTTTTGATGTCGGAGAATATTAGTAATGCATAGAACGCATAATTTTGTTTTTCATCTGAACTAATGTTTCTGAACGTATAGATGAGCTTAAAAATGAGTGATCATTGCATTTTTCTTACCTTTGGAGCTCATATGCAGCCTCTTTATTATTTGGGAATTCTAAATTTAGGAGTGCTAAAACGCTCATATCCTTTTCTCACATCTAGACTTTGGACATCGCTCCAAATCAAAACTCATACTCGATGACTGATTTGACTTTCAAACATTGCTTTAGAATATTTCTCTTGAAGGGCTGATTTGAATGTACATGAGGTGTTAACCCATTGACTCCAACCTAAACAAATACTCCTACATTGCACACGAACAATGATAATCAGAAAAAGACGAAGATGGACCATGGAGCTCCGCGCTAATCGCTACTCTACTTAAGGTAACTGTTACGTTCAACAATTAGTCTCCCTTGTGACATGGAGTATCCGTCACAAGGGAGAGACGGGTTGGGATTCATATCACATTTGCAAATTGGTATCCACTAAACATATTGGTGGTGGGTGTCCACACAATAAAGAAATAAAAAAAAAAAAAAGGAGAGGTGAGTTCCCCATGCATTAGGCGGCAAATGTTCAGCTAAACAATGTATTAGACAGATAAAGGAAACTTGAGTTCCCCAAAGCTCCAGACAACTTCTCAAAACAAGTGAAATGGTTTCTCTCTCATCCATTATTCATAATTTTCAAACCTAACTTCACCTACTGCTACTTCCGTCTTCGCCTTCTACCTCCGCTTCTTCTTCATCAGATTATTCTTCATCTTCATCATATCTTCATCATATTAAAATGGGTAAAAAAACCATGGCGAAGAGATCTCCACCTAAAAAGGTTCAGAAGAAAAGTAAAGAAGGTAATGTCGATGTTTTAATTATTTGTATGTTGGTTAAAATAGTCATTTCTTTTAGGTTATCTATTTTTTTCCTTTTTTTAAAAAAAAAAAAAAATTTAACCATGCGTGCTAATGGTGACAGTGATTTCTTAATTTCTGTTTAATTAATTAATTTATTGTTCTAATTTAATTATTTTCCAACAGCGGAAATAGGTGAGGAGAAGAAGGCTCAGAAAGTGAAAGGGAAGCAGAAAACTAAGGTGACATTTCAAGAACCGGTGGTGCAAGAATCTGAAAATGATGGGTCAGATAAGATTTCAGATGAGATCTCAGATGAGACAGAGGAAAGTGCCGAGGAGGCCAGTGCTGAGGAGAATAGTGCAGAGGAGGAGAGTGCTAAGGAGGAAAAGGAGGTGCCCGAGTCAGAAAATGAAGAAGATGGGTTGAAAGATGCGTACCCTCTCATAATAGTGTTTTATTGTACCAATTCTGGTAATGTACTAGTAATACGTTATGGTTTGATGTAGAAGTACTCGATGAAGTCGTTAAAATGGCTGCTGCTCTAGGTGCGAAGAAAAAGAGCAAAAAACATACGGAAAATGGTATGCTGTTTATGTGACCATTTGAAAATGTGCCTGTGGTTGTGGTGTTTATGTTGACCTTAACATGGCAACTTGTATACTTAAATATGGTGACATATGTTGTCTACTTCAAAATGTGACCATCTTGTTAGACAAATGTGCCTCTGTTTGTGTTGTTTTTGTAAACGTTGACATGGTAACAACTATGATTATACATGTTGACATATTTTGTTTTATGCAAAATGTAACCACCTTAGATTAGATTTGTGCCTATGTTTGTGTTGTTTAGGCTAGCCTTAACATGGTAACAATTACGCTTAGTACATGTTGCCATATTTTATTTTATGCAAAATGTAACCACCTTAGATTAGATTTGTTCCTATGTTTGTGTTGTTTATGTTAAGCTTAACATGGTAACAACTGCTTAGTACATGTTGACATGTTAGTTTATGCAAAATGTAACCACCTTAGATTAAATGTGTGCCTATGTTTGTGTTGTTTATGTTAACCTTAACATGGTAACAATTGTACTTAGTATATGTTGACATGTTATTTTATGCAAAATGTAACCACCTTAGATTAGATGTGTGCCTATGTTTGTGTTGTTTATGTTAACCTTAACATGGTAACTATTGTGCTTAGTACATGTTGACATGTTATTTTATGCAAAATGTAACCACCTTAGATTAGATGTGTGCCTACCTTTACGTTGTTTATGTTGACCCTAACATGGTGACAACTATGTGTACTACATGTTGACATATTTTATCTTATGCAAAATATAAGCACCTGAGATTAGTTGTGTGCCAATATGATAACATCTTAATATGGTTACAAATAGATAATTGTTGATAATGTCACACCTCTATCACATATTAGGTTGTTATGTGCTGAGCTTAAGATCAAAACATCTGTGCAATATCATTTTTTAGACAATGTTATGTGACCATCTTTGTTAGACATTCTAACTAATTTTGACAATTAAGTTGTTGACATATACTAGTTAACTTTGTGACAGTTAAATTTTTAAACAACGTTATGTGACCATCTTAGGTGTACCTGTATTTGATTGAATTGCTAAAACAAAAAAAAAGAAAATTAATGTTTGCAACATAAATTAGTTGTCATAGTGACATATGTGTTATTGTTAACAAATGTTCCTAGGTTTGAGAATGATGAAAATTATAAGTATATCAGTAATTTAATTTAATGTAGTGACATATTTTGTAGTAGGGAAAAAGTAGGTGTTTTTGGGATAATTTTTGACAGTTAAGTTGGTGACATATATACAGTTGCTGAACATATTGATGTGGAACCAAAGGCTATGAAAGTGGAAAAGGCAAAGTTAGTTGAGGTTGGCGAAAGCTCAAAGGGTGCAGTGGTTGTAAAACGAAAGAGAAAGAGGAAGGAAGGAACGTATGTTGCCATTAAATCCTTTTGTTTACAAACTGTTTTTCTTAATGTTGTCTCCATTTGACTTGTTTGCTTATAACGGGTAATTGACTTGTTTCTGGATATAGGAAATTGAAGGGCGTTGAAGGACATGGTTCACCTGTTGGCTTACACTATGTCATTGAGAACTTATCACCGGCACAGAGGAAGGACGTTAACGACATTGGGTTCGGGGCACTTATCACCGGAAGTATGATTTCAGGTACACCCGTACTAGGAACAATGCAGTAGAAAAGCCTGCAAAGAAGAAGTGAAGAAGGCGCACTCCCAATTAATGTAACCGTGTAGTTGTAACCAAAAACACTTAGCGATCGGCCGTTTTGTTGATGATGTGTCTATTTTGGGTAACACATTTAGGTCCCTTACGCTATAAGGGATTGTTGAACACATCTTGTTTTGTAAAAAACTTATGGCCTACCAATGTTGTGACATGTGCACCAATGTGGTTACAATGTGTTTAGTAATGTAGATATATTTTGCTGAAGTTAACAAATGTCCCCATGTTTCAAAGAATATGTTATCATGTTAAGTTTAACTGATAACAATACAAAGTAGTTACAACACAGATTAGGTGGTCACAATTTCGCTGACATACTATCACTATGTTTAGCTGAAAATGTTAATATGTTAGATAAAAACTAAACAAAAAGATGCTGACATCTCAAACTGAAATGATAACATATTAGTAGATAAAACAAAAATTAGTATATGTCATGCTATTTGGTTGAATATGTTAAGATGGTTAATATATTTTCACCAATTGTAGTTCATATGTTACTATGTTAAAATAAAGTTCAAACATAAAATGTACTTACATTCAAAGCTAAAATGGTGACATATTAATACAAAAGGAGAAACATTGCCACCTATCACAAAATGTTACCACCTTACTAACAAAATGTGACCATGTTGTTCCATCTTAATGTGGTAACATATTTGAACTCAGATTTTGACATACTGTCATATGTACTTACATTAAAAGCTAAAATGGTGACATATTAATACAAAAAGAGAAACATTGCCACCTATCACAAAATGTTACCACCTTACTCACAAAATGTGACCATGTTGTTCCATCTTAATATGGTAACATATTTGAACTCAGGTGTTGACATACTGTCATATGTAACCATCTAACTTCATATATGTTACAACTTCTAAGAGATACAGTTTTGTTACCAAAATAACTAGTTTGAGAATGCAGTTTTCACACCAAACCCTATGGGGAAATCAAATCAAACGTGGCACAAGAGTGTAGAGGGTACTGTCAAACCCTTTTTTAGCCTTCTTCTTCGGGCCCATGTTCCTTTTCTTACGTGCACTACGACCCTTCTTCGTGCACCTTAACAGATCAAGAATGGGAGGCCTTCTAAGCTCCACGCTAGGCTGATCAGCATCCATATTAAGCTTCGAAAGTAGCGTACGCACTTCTTCATTAGTTTGAACACAGAACTTCTGGAAAACAAGTCTTGCTTCAGCAATATTGTGACATTTGGTGATAAGATGGTTTGTGGCTGTTAGCATGGAACGACACCAATTGATAGCATCGTTAGCAGCAGTCCGACGAATGTCGCTTGGAAGGAGCCTCTCCCACACGGCTGTTTTGGCAAACTTAGTCCATCTTCGCGGCACGTACACGGAAGGTATCTCCGCAACAGAGTGCATGTGGAGGACACGGATAATGTGACAGAAAAACATACCCATAACCTGATGCTTTCGACAAGTACATTGAACCAAATTGCTAGCACAATCGTACGTGACATGATGGTCGCTTTCCTCGTCACCAGCGGGATGGACGAGGTACACCAAAAAGGGATCATCAACCGGCAGGATTGTGGCACGAGTTCCCATAGCAAGAGCAAATTCTTTCTCAAATACACGAAAAAGCTCCAGTGTATAAACCTGGGACGCGTGTAGCAATTAATCAGTCAAGGGATACACGGAGGTTGGCATTGATCTAATACCATTAAATTCTTTCCGCTCCTCCTCGCATCTTTTCACCGTGGTTTCAAATATTCCAATGAAAGTAGTGACCGACGTTGTCTTAGAAGCTTTAAAACCCATCGCATGATTGGTACCCTCGCTTCTTTGAGATGATAAAATTCCTGCATAAAAGTATTCATTGTTCAATGTAGTGCTCCATTTCGATCTATGTTTGTATAATCTCTTAAACCAAGCATGGTTCTCTAACCCATAGTCTTTCAACAATTTGCGCCACGTGTCTTCAAATTCAGTCTCATTGTAACAACCATTAAGACATTTGTTGAATAAGTTTTGGAACGGCCGATCACCCTTTAATTTCCCAAAATGAGAAATGGCATTTTGTTGAATGTGCCACTAAGATAACCTTTGTCTCGAAGATGGGTAAACCTGTCAGCATGTTATCAACAGTAGCATTAAAACATATCAGCTATGTATACTGTCTAGAACAATCTAAAGGTGGTGACAATAGTGATAGAGCATGGTGACATATATGTGTCTCCGAACTTGCTACTCATATGTAACCATCCCCTTAGGAATTTTTAAAACTTTAAACAAGCAACTTTTGTTTATCAACACGGTGACATATGACCAAGTACTACAATGTTAGTGTCTGAGTTCTTATATGAAACCAACAATATCATTAAAACAAACATTAATAGTGGTGACATTTTTAACTGTATGTAACAATGTTATGAAATTAGTAATAATGTGACCCCTCCTACAATTGTTATGTAATGTCTGAAAACATCTTAAAGGGGTCACAATAGTGACATAACAGGGTCACATGTATGAGTGTTCCAACTTGCTGCATAACATGTAGCGATTCTTTGGTGCGTAATATAAGGTACAGTAACAAAATTTGTTCATGAACACGATAACATCTGACCAAGTACTACAATGTTGTGTCTGATGTCAGGATATATAACTACCCTTTAGGATTCAAAATAAGCTCAGAATGGCAACATCTATTGATTAACATGGTGTCATCTGATAATGTAGCAAAATGTTAGGGTCAGTGTGGAGGATATGTAACCACCCATTAGGATATAAAAGAAGTATAGACTGACAACATTTATTGATGAACATGGTGTCATATGACAATGTGGTATAATGTTAGTGTCTGAGTGCTTAGATGTAAACTTATAATGGTAACAACATTTATTGATGAACATAGTGTCATATGACATCATATTAAGTAAGTAAGATATATAACCATTGTTCGGGGTTTATATGGAACTTAACATGATAACAAATGTGAGGAAATAAGGTGACATGGGGTGTTTAGGCGGTATATTTTCATCTTAAAAACAGAATGACAGACCTCTTTAATGGCATTTGCTATCGCCTGGTCTTGGTCAGTGAAAATTGAGACTGGGCGGATTTCATCTCCCATGGATTCATTGAAAACGTTGAACAACCACTCAAATGATTCTTGCCTCCCGTCCGACAAGAAAGCACAACCGAACATAACGTTCGACCAATGATTGTTGATACCAACAAAGGCTCCACAAATAAGATTGTACCTATTCGTACGATAGGTAGTGTCAAATATGACAACATCTCGATACAACAAGTAGTCCTCCCTCATCATCAAGTCCCGCCAGAATATGTTACTTATTCTTCCCTCTTCATTAAATTCAACTCGGAAGAAGAAACCCGGCTCCTCCGCTTGCCTACGGGTCAACATATTGATCAATGTTGCTGCATCACCGCCTTCTATTTTTTTCATTCGGAGTCTATTAATATAGTTAATATGATCTCGCTTTGTGTGGCCGACAAAATCATTACCACCAGCCCCCGCAGCAGCAACGCTGAACTGAACAGAAGGAGGCACGTGAGCATCATTCATTGCCTTTATTACCTCACCCTCCGCTTCTGAAATTTTATGCTCCGACCTATGATGATGCTGCCACTGAGGGGGGTTAATGGGTGATTATGTTCAACTTCATGTTGCACTACCTCCCATAATCCATTAGCATTCACTTGCGTCCTAACACAGGCTTTGCACTCACATCGAGTGATGTTAACATTCCTCCCATTGAAACCAATGTGAGGGGCGCCATTCAGATCACCATTGCTACCATTCCCATGTTTTCCTTCACAAGAGCATCTAAATTATCTCTCAATGAATGGTCTATCTTTCATGTTTGCCCTTCGAGATGTTGATTTCTTGACACTGAAACCGATCTGTTACGAATGTTTCTTATACAGGGCGAGGATGTGCTCCCATTTCGTCTCCTTAATGCCAAGAAGAGACCCAGAAAAATCAGTACCTACGAAATAGACAGATTAAAATGATTACATTTCTATCATCATCCTAGTTAGACCTGGCAAATCGGGTCAACGGTCCGGTTTCGGGTCGGGCCAGTTCGGGTCGGTTCAGTTCGGGTCTTTCATTGATTTCGGGTTAATTCAGGTCGCCTCGGGTCATTTCGGGTTTCGGGTCTATTTCGGGTTTGTTTGTCGGGTCATTTTCGGGTAACCGGGTCGGGTTATTTTGGGTCGGGTCATTTTCGGGTCAATGAGTAAGAGAGAAAAAGTCATTTCAAGTCTTTTCGGTTCAATTAGAGTTATGTTTTGTMKGGTCATTTTCGGGTTGGGTGGTTTCAGAACCGGGTCATTTTCGGGTTAGGTCAGTTACGAGTCAAGAGTTTGGGTCATGTTCGGGTCGGGTCGGTCTGTTCGGGTTTTCGGGTCACATTCGGGTGATGTAGTTCGGGTCTCGGGTTAGCCTTTTCGGGTCGGGTCAATTGGGTCGGGTTACTTTTGCCAGGTCTAATCCTAGTTACATTTGTATGATTATCCTAGTTACATTCAGATTAGTACCTATGACGAGCATGCAAAATAGAAACATAAAATATAGCTTACAACTGAATCATTAACATGGTAACGTCAGGATCATTAAAATGGTTAGATGAGAATGTCCTTAGTGATGATACTCCAATTAAAATTCTCATATTTTTGGACGAACAACTTATCATACACAACTTCTAATTCATGTTTTGTTAATTGTTGTTTAAGTAAAACACAACTACTCGCAAATACATTGTCATAAGACTCAAAAGTTGACGTCTTTGAGTAACAATAAGACTAATTGACATTACTAACATCTAGAACAAAAAAAAGTTTTCCTAAATATCACATTAACAAAGGGAACCAAAAAATAAGGAAGAAACTTCGTGAGAACACAAACCTTTGTTCATCAACATCCTCACAAATTCAGCGTCATTAGCATTTTCATCGATATGATCATCTAAAACCACAGCACGAGAATGTGATGCAGGAGCACTAGAAGATAATGAAAATGAAGTCTTGATTAGTCGAAATGTGATGCACATTTCCGAAGGTTTCAAAATGGGCTCAAGTATGGTGAATATCCTAAGATGGGAAGACAAGGAAACGGGAGTGCTGCTACTTGGAACGTGAGAGTGGACGGTGCTGCTTGGACGAGAAGGCTGGCCAACACCGGAATAAAAGTTGTTTCCTTATTTTAGTAGGAGTTAAGGTAGTTTTAGTTATTTCCTTATTATTTTATTTCCTATTCCTAGTTGAGTTAAATAAGGCAGTTTTGCCATAGTAGAAGTAGAATTTCCTAATCCGTTTTAGGAAAGTATTTTTTAGTCTTATTAAGAGTAGGATGCCGCCTATAGTAGTATAAATAGGCCGTTGTATTCCGTTTTTTATTCATTCGAATTCAGTTTTAAGTACAAGTTTCTTGTTCATTTTCTAATTGCTTGCGAGTTGTTAGATTCATTATTTCGTTCTTGCGAGGGTGAGATAATACAAATTCGTTCTTGCGAGGGTGAGTGTTAGTTGTGAGTTGTAGCGAATTCCTTGCGAGGAAGGAGAGCAATTCGCTCCATATCTTTTTAATTCACACGTTCCATACAGCATACATAATTACAAGTTGAGTTCCGCTGCGTATCTTTACAAGCTCGAAGGTTACATTAAATTTTACATCGAGTTTTACATCATCATGGTTCTCCACCTCATCGATATGATCATCTAAAACCGTATCTAAAGCCAACGAAGTATTTTCATCCTCCATTTTTTTTGGCTGACTGATATTTGTGCAATTTTAAATGAACATTTCAAAGCAAATATTGTTGTGGTTGTTGTTTGAATGTTACATGAATTATATTTGAAGAGGATCAAGATTTGGAGGGAGTATTTTTTAAACAAAAAAAAGCATGATGGGTGATGGAAGCTACTCACGTCAAAAAAATGGAGGCTGAAAAGGAGTGATAGATGTGTTTGATGTGTAAGTGTTAATTAGTATTAGAATAATGACTAAGTATTATAATAATACCTACATAGTACTACTAAATAGTACCCTACTAAATAAAAAACAACAACTTGTTTCATCAAACCCGACCCATTTCCTTGCAATATGCTATTATTTGATCCGTCACTCCCTTGTGACGGATATAGTGCGTCTTTAATAAGAATTTGTAAGTCAATATAGCTAAGCAACAGTTATATCGTTCATTTGTTTATCATTCACGTATGAAGCATCGATGTAGGCGTGTGTATAGCTCTCTTTCTCTCAGATTGACTTTTGCATTTTTTTAATATAGTTAAGCATGATGGACAAAGTACTCCTCATTTAGAAATCTTTACGAATGACAATAATCAGTCCACATGTTAAAATAACTGAAATTTGAAAATATTAACCAACTTAAATGGTAGTTACCAAAGATGATAATAGGATTGTTATCATAAGATGATGCGTTACTTTTGTTTTGAAAATGTTGAAAATAGATGATGCATTAACTTTTTTGAAAATAGCTAATGCATTATAAATTGAATTGATATTAAGACGCTACACTTATTTCTCTCCAAAAAAATGTCCTAAACTACCAAGTAACGAACTTGAAACGAACGATTTTTTATGAGCACAATCACTCCTCAAAGTAGCTTCCTCATCATCATCTTCCTGTAATACATCATATTTCTGGTCTTACGCTACTCGGCCGAGTATAGGGTACTCGACCGAGTAGTTGGTGTGGGTGTTCTGTCAGGCTTCTGTTTGTTGTGCACTCAAGCGAGTAGGTTGGTACTCAGTCGAGTGTGGCTTACTCGATCGAGTGTAAGCCACTCGGTCAAGTTTGTCTTCTTCGGTCGAGTATAAGGATACTCGACCCAGTGTCCGATTCGTTACGGGTTTTTCCGCGGTTTGATTAAGATAACTCGGGAAGCATATATAATTATGTTTTAGCGACTTTAATAATTTTTATTAGTTGCTTAAACACTTTTCACAAAAGAAACATCGACACACTGCTTCCTTTGTTATCTTCATCATTCCAAGGTTAGGGTTCTTCACTTTTGGGGGTTTTTATATCCTTGCATTCGTAATCGTTGGGGTAAGTCATCTAGCATAGTCTTATATATGATGTGTTGGTTAAATTTATCAAACCCTAATTGGGTTAATTTGGGGGTTTTGGGATATTAACTTTGGTATACAGTTATATTGATTGATTGTCGTTATTCTAGGAGGAGACTTTGTAGAGGAGGCGTTCTAGACCGTCTTGCTATACTTCTTGGATTTG
>VHZZ01006466.1:44138-55840 GCA_009801015.1 Silene noctiflora | reverse complement strand
CCTATACTCTAGTCCTTTGAAGAAAGCAAAATGTGTAAGAAGAAAGAGCCATGCATTGGCTTCTCAGAAACCACCAAACCGGCAGCCCCCTAGGCATGAATAAGATATTGGTTTTCTTATTTTTGCATGATTCATTCTCACAAGAAGACACAAAAGTTTTWATGAGATAAAAACCTCTCACTTTCTCTCTTTTATTCTTCATAAAAAATTTTTATGAATCTAAATTTGTTCAAACAAATTACTAGTAATATTAATGTAATATATGAGTATTAGTAATGSATTTTAAGGTAAACCACATAATGATTATCTAGCACATAATATTAAGTGGAGATTTGGGCTAAATCTAGGTGCAACCATTGGAGTGATTCTTTTCTTGAATCTTGAAGATGGAGGATCATCCTAAATTAATAATAGCTCAAGAACCAAATTAGGAAGGAGTTCTAATTTGGTGCCCAAGAATTTCGTCCATTTTGTATATGTAAGAAATTGTTTTTCTCATTATTTAGTTTGCATGCAACTAGATCCACTAGTTTAATTTAAGAGTAAATTATAATTTGTTATTAGATGACATTTTAGAGGTATATGAAACCTTCAGTCGGTCCCATAGTAGTGCTTTACTTGATGACTGTTCACCTTAAATTTCTCTCCCGCTAAGTTCTCCAACTCAACGGACCCAAACTTAGAAAAAGCTGTCACCGTACAGGGGCCACTCCACCTGGACTTCAGCTTACCAGGAAATAGACGGAGCCGGGCATTAAACAGCAACACCTTTTCTTCCACTTGGAACTCGCGTGATATGATCCTATTATCATGCCATCTCTTGGTCTTCTTTTTGTAGATACGGGCGCTATCATAGGCATTCATCCTGAATTCCTCTAGCTCATCTAGCTGCAAAATACGTTTCTCACCACATAGTTTAGTGTCAAAATTAAGCTCACGAATGGCCCACTAAGCTTTCTTTTCTAACTCAACGGGTAAATGACAAGACATACCATAGACTAAACGATATGGTAATGCACCAATTGGTGTTTTAAACGCGGTCCTATACGCCCACATGGTGTCATCTAGTCTCATACTCCAGTCCTTCCGTGATTTAGACACAACTTTTGCTAATATTTCTTTAAGTTCCCGATTGGAAACTTCTACCTAACCACTAGTTTGAGGATGATACCCCTAAACCTCTACAATGTTTGACACCATATTTAGACAAGAGAGCAATAACTTGTTTTTCCTTAAATGCATTCCCCCATCACTAATGATGACTCGAGGGACACCAAAACGAGGGAAAATGATCTTTTTAAACAATTTAATCATGGTTTTAGCGTCACAATGAACCGAGGCAACGACCTCAATCCATTTACACACATAGTCTACAACCACTAGGACATACATGTTACCTTTGCTAGACGGGAAGGGTGCTTGATAGTCAATGCCCCAGAAATAAAAAATATCGACCTCCAAAATACCCACTTGAGGCATCTCATGCCTTCTCGAAATATTTCCCGTCCGCTGGCATGCATCACAATCTGTCACAAAAAGCTTAGCATCAGAAAACATAGATGGCCAGTAAAAGCCTGACTGAAGTACCTTAGCCACGGTTCTGGATAGACCGTGGTGACCACCATATGGAGAAGAATGACATGCTTCCAGGATAGCCTTGGTATCCCACTGCGGTATGCACCGTCTGTAGAGACCGTCCGCGCACTCCTTAAACAAATAAGGATCATCCCATAAGTATTGCCTCACGCCGTGAAGAAACTTCATCTTCTTTTGGTAGGACAAGTCCGGAGGCAGCAAATCGCCTACAATAAAATTGGCAAAATAAGCATACCAAGGATTTTCAGCAGTAGTAATAGAAATCAAGACATCGTCAGAAAAATAATCATTAATAGGAAGAATATCTCCCTCATACTGCGGTGGGAAACGAGACAAGTGATCGGCAACCAAATTCTCAGCTCTTTTCTTGTCTTTAATCTGCAAATCAAACTCCTAAAGTAACAGTATCCACCGTAACAGTCTTGGCTTTGCCACCTTCTTTGTAAGGAGGTACTTTAGTGGTGCATGGTCAGAAAAAACGATAACTTTCGAACCTAGTAAATAGGATTGAAACTTCTCCAAGGCATAGACCACAGTTAGTAACTCCTTCTATGTAGTAGCATCCTTCACCTGAGCCTCATCCAGAGTTCGGCTTACATAGTAATGTCACTCAAAGCTTTGTCCTTCCTTTGACCCAACACCGCGCCAATTGCATAATCACTGACATTGCACATGATCTCAAATGGTAGCTCCCAGTCTGGAGCTTGAATGATCGATGCTGTGATCAAAGCTTGCTTTAACCTGTTGAAAGCAGAAAGACACTCATTAGTAAATTTAAAAGAAGCATCCTTTAACAACAATTGTGCAAGTGGTTTAGCAATTTTAAAAAAATCTTTGATAAACCGCCGATAGAAACCAGCGTGAACAAGGTAGCTCCTTACTCCCTTAACATTCACATGAGAAGGAAGCTGCTCTACCACTTGCACTTTTTCTTTGTCAACTTGAATGCCCTTATCAGAAACCAAATGCCCTAGTACAACTCCCTCGTTGACCATGAAATGRCATTTYTCCCAGTTYAAAACYAGGTTAACCTCAATACATCTCTGCAAAATCTWATCAAGGTTAGTTAGACAGTCATCAAAACTATTACCATAGACACTGAAATCATCCATGAAAACCTCCACAATAGACTTTATATACTCAGAAATTATCCCCATCATGCACCTTTGAAAGGTGGTTGGGGCATTACACTAACCGAATAGCATCCTGCGATAAGCAAAAACGCCATGGGGACAAGTAAAAGTAGTCTTTTCCTGATCATCGGGATGGATTGGAATCTGAAAGAAACCTGAATAACCATCTAAATAACAGAAAAATTTATGTAAGGCTAACCTATCAAGCATCTGATCAATAAAAGGGAGGGGGAAGTGATCTTTTTTAGTGGCAGCATTTAATTGTCTATGATCAATACACATCCGCCACCCGATTACTACTCGAGTTGGTATTAATTCATTCTTGTCTTTTTTTTATCACTATAGTCCCTCCTTTCTTCGGGACAACCTGAACATAACTAACCCATTTAGAATTGCAAACATAATAAATTATACCAGCATCAAGAAGTTTCATTACCTCTTTCATTACCACTGCCTGCATATTCTGGTTCAGCCTACGCTGGCCTTGACGACAAGGTTTAGCATCTGACTCTAACTCAATCCTATGCATACAAATATCAAAACTGATGCCCTTAATATCATCAAGGCTATAACCCAAAGTTTTTTTTTTCTTTTTTAAGACAACCAAGAAAGCAGAAAGTTGGGTGTCATCCAATTTAGCATTAAAAATGACTGGGTATTACTCAGTCTCATCCAGAAAAATATACTTAAGATGGGAAGGGAGGGGTTTCAGTTCAGGTACCTTTACCTCAACAGCATAAGAGGTATCCACCAACCTTTGCACATGTTCTCCTTCAGCAGTAGTGAGATCACGGCCATCCAAAACATCTTCCAGCATATTCAACATAGCGTCAATATGCTCCAGGTCATCTGCACAAGCATCTAAAACAATCAAAGCCTCCAATGGGTCCCTTAGTAAGGGACCCGACCACACATCATAAGCTAACTCATCAATAATATCAATAGCATAACAAGTGTCTTCTATCATAGGTCGCGTAAGGGTGCTAGCTAGATTGAAGGTCACTTTATCATCCCCCACCTCAAGAGTCAAGCGTTCGTGCTTAACATCAATTATGGACCCAGCAGTATGTAAGAATAGCCTACCTAGAATTATTGGAATATGGGTATCTTCGGCCATATCTAAAATAATAAAATTAATAGGTATAAAAAATTTAACTATCTTCACTGGGACATCTTCTAGGAGTCCTAAGGGGCGTTTAACTGATCGATCAGCCATTTGAAGGGTCACATTGGTTACTTTGAGAGGCACCATGTTCAGTTTCTCGCAAACTAAATAGGGCATGACACTGACACTCGCACCCAAGTCACATAAGGCTTTATCTATTACATGGGTGCCTATAGTACAGGGAATGGAGAAACTACTTGGTTCCTTCAATTTAGGTGGAGACTTGCTTTTTAAGAGTGCGCTACGCTCTTCAGTAAAACCAATAGTCTCTATTTCATTGAAACTCCACTTACGTGTTAAGATATCTTTCATAAACTTAGCGTAAGAAGGTACCTGAGTAATTATTTCGGTGAAGGGAACGGTTACTTGAAGATTTTTGACGACCTCCATGAACTTACTGAGTTGATGCTCTACCTTAGTGTTCTTTAGGCGCCCCGGAAAAGGAACCTTGATAACAATTTGCGGCTCTACATCTTTATTCTTCCCTTGATCAGAAATGGATGCCTTATGAGCAGTAGAAGGCATCCCTCAGCAATCGATAACGGATCAGCATCTCCGTCAGACAAAATTGTCGATCGATCAACAGCAACAGTCGATCGACCAACACCCCCAGTCGATCGACCAACAGTGTCTGTCGATCGACTGGTTCCAGCTTCGTCAATATTCATAGCTTCAGGACTAGTCGATCGATCAACAGTTCCTATCGATCGACTAGTTTCAGGCGCTACAGTAATTGGTACATCGGAATTTTCCTCATCAGCCTCTTCTGTCCTTTCAACAACATATTCAGCAGCTACTCGGGGCATTTCTAGTCCATCATAATTAAGGCCACTTCGCAAATGGATTGCATTGTCCGTATAATACGGCTTTGTAGGATGAGAAGTTAGCGCACCTTGTTGCCTACTTGAACTTTGGCTCGATAACTGGGCAATCTGGTTATACAACATCTTGTTGTGGGCTATCAACTGAATAATAAGTGCCTCTTGCTTTTGCGATGCTGCCATCTGTTGCTGCAACATAGCTTTTATCTCCGACATGTCATTATTCTGAACCGGTTGAGGAGGTTGAAACTATTGTTGATTATTGAATTGTTGACCTCCCTGATTGGGCCTCTGATAATTACTCTGTTGCGATGTGTGATTTTGGGGAATCACATAAGAACAACCTTGGGATTATTGCGATGTAGCGGTAGGATTAGGACATTCTGACTTCGGTAAGAGAAATTAGGATATTCCTTAGTCCTCTCATTGTAAAAGTTAGAGTATGGTGTACCCTTCTTGAAGGATTAGAAAGCATGGACTTGCTCCACGTTGCTCAAGCACTCAGCTGCACTATGTCACGCAACACCACACCGTTCATAAGGTATCTCCTGTTGGACGATGGCATGAACCATTTGTTGGTTTCCCAAGGACTGGGAAGTCTTTAACTAGGTAATTTGGGCGGTCAGAGCCTCTAACTGAACTGCAACAACTCCATCTAACCCACTACCTCTCGTGCTCCCCATGGAATTACCATATTCAGCTTTATGTGTATCGATCTCGTCAATCAGCTTCCAAGCAGTATCATCGTTTGTTATTCTGGAACCTCCCATTAGCATAAGAATCTAGTAGACCCCTGTGATCATCATATAACCCATTATAGAAATTTTTGCATAAAAACCATTTCTCAAAGCCGTGATGTGGGACACAGCGGAGTAGCCTCTTGTAACGAACACATTCCTCATTCAGGTTCTCAGTGGCACCTTGTTTGAAACTGGTAATCTAGCTCCGTAAAGCATTGGTCTTCTGCGGTAGAAAGTACCGCTTGTAAAATGCAAGTGCTAGCGAGTTCCAGTATGTATTAGCCTGGGCTTCTATATCCAAATCGCGTAACCATTCTGCAGCCCCATCTCGCAGAGAAAAAGGGAAAAGCACTTGTTTCACTTAGTCCTGAGTCACACCCGTGGTCAATGGAATAGAGTAGAAATAAGTAACAAATTTCTCCACGTGCTTCGCCGGATCTTCAGTGGCCCCACCCCCAAACATGTTGCATTCTACTAGATTTATATAGGAGAGACGGATCTCGAAAGTACAATTATCAGTTGGTGGATGCTTGAATCCCTTAGGGATGGATTCAAGAGTAGGTTCAGAATGGCTTGCTAATGTCTTTGCAGCCGTGATCGTAGTAGTGGCAGAAATGAAAGTATCTTCTTCAAAAGACTGGGTTTCTGCAATATACAAGGCGTAAACTTTGTTAAGCGTACTCAAGTCTTCGGCTTGACGGGTTTCCCTAAAGAAATTTCGTCTTGCTCTTAGGGACTTTTCTAGTTCAAGATCGTATGGCACGAGCTCGAACCTGTGAGACCTGGGCATAAACAAAACACTAAAGGAAAAAATATGAACGGTCTCAAGGAACTGAAGTTCCCAGAGACAAAAGACAAACTAAAAGCAAACAATTAGAAAAACTCTGTCTCCCCGGCAACAGCGCCAAAATTTGACAGGCTAATCGTATGCCTACCAAAAATAACCAACTGATCACTAACCAATATAGCTAGGGAAGTCGGGATCGTATCTACGGGGAGACAAAGATGTTCTAAAAGTCAACTAAAGTCCGTTTGAGTTACTGATCTTGGGGGTTTGATTGTTGTTTAGTTAAACTAAGGACAGAGAAAAAAAAATCAAACGAATAAAAAACGGGTTTAAAATCAATATAAGAGAAGTAGCTAGGACTATCAGTTCACCACTGTCAATAACATTCAAAAGCATGGGTCAACGATCGGTATAAAATACGGTCAGAAGGGTATTGAACAGATCCTTTCGGTCTACTATTCCCCTAGAAATCTAATATAGCTTTCGCCCTAATTAGGTATTTCTATTGTTTGCAACTAGTTCTCACCCAATACCAATATTTCGATCTAGGTCAAGGCTTAATAGAACAATCAACTGATCACATGTATATAGTCAATTGATTACGGTAGAAAGATGCAATTAACAAGTCAAACAGAGTAAATATTCCAGATCTAAAAACCAAGCAACATTCTATTACAAAACTGTGGCTCCCCTAAACCCTACCATAAAGGAAATTAGCTACAATGTTGAATTTAATTAAATAAACAAGAAATTTGACGATTGAATTAAACATAGTTAAATAACAAAATAATAAGCAATCCTAAAAACAACGAGGAATAAGGCAATAAACAATAAAGATGAAAACAACGAAGAGAAATTGGAAAGAGAAATAAATATGAATAAATTAATTACCGAATGAAAACGGAATGATTACAAGTCTAGATCTCCAAAAGTTCAATCCAAAGTAACGTAAAGAAGTTTTAGCAAAAATAAGTGATGCCCTAATACTGAGTAAATGTCTATCCTAAATAATAAGAAATATCAATACATCCCCTCACTAATGGGCCGAACTGAGCAGATAACAAACGTCTAATTACAAAAACCAGTCGATCGACCAACAGTACTGGTCGATCGACAGACTGGGCTAATAAACCAGTCGATCGACTAACAGTGTTAGTCGATCGATTAAACCAACAGAGCAGCAGCCTTCAACTTGCTCCACTCTTGTCCACACGCGTTCCAAGGTGACGATTTCCGAGCTCAAATCTATCAAGGATAAATGTGAACGCCTGAGGCCGGGTCTTGGCTTGTTTACGCACACTTGAGTCAAAATCTGTATTAAATACAAAATAACCCAAAGTAGTCCGATCGTAGGGAAATAGTAGCTAGTTGCTACTAAATAGATACAGAAATGCGTGCTAAAACATTACAAAAATTATACGAAATATGCACGCATCAAACCTCCCCAAACCAAACCTTTGCTTGTCCCCAAGCAAGCTATAGACACAATACAAAAGGGAACTAATGGAACGAGTTTCATTCTCCGAGCTAGCTACAAAGAACAAGAGTAGTAGCAGACAAGGCACCTCTGGAAGAGGTGCAGCAGATGCTAAGACTATTCCAGAAGGCGCATCTGCTTATGCGATTCTTCTCAACAGTCTTTCCCTGCTGATTCGTTGAAATGGGTTTAAAAACATTATTTTGAAAACGGTTTCGAGCATGCTTAAGATATAAACTATTACATAACTTATAAAAACAGAAAATAAAATAGAAATTGGGATTTACACCCTCAGACTTACATGTTTACAAAGCGAGATTAAGTAAATTGTCGTTTAGTGGTTGCTCGACTCGATGTAGATTCGAAAGCTGCCCTTAAAAATAGGATTTAGTAACAAAGCTGATTAATTATATTGAGTGTAGTTGGTCAAATTGGTCGGTCATCCAACGAGACTGGTATCTAAAAGGATCTAGACTTACGTGGTCAAGTAGATCAAGCGCGTAGGGGTTAAAGCAATAGCACATGGTCTTAGAATGCAAAGAGAGAAGAGAAGGCGCGGACACTCACGTGAAGAATATATGTGAGGTGAAGGCCTCTATTTATACTAATCACGAGGTGGAAATTTAGGAAAAATAAAATTTGGAAAGAATCCGAAAATATTCAGGAAACTAACGAAAACTAGCCCAGGAAGAGGCACAGCAGGCACTGTGACCTTTCCAAGAGGCGCAGTACCCTCTGCGTCCTCTCTTGAGGCTTTCCTTCCTCGGCAAGAAAAATTTCCGCGGCTTATTTTAGGAATTAGGGAACATGTAGACTAGTGAACGACCTTAGACGGTTTCTTAGATTCTTCGATAAAGGCTCCATGAGGTTGCCTTTGGTGATTTTGATTCCTGTATAAAATGCATGTGAGGCATGAGAAGAAATAGGGCTAAGTTGTTCATTTGTCTTTTCCAAGAGAGTGCTAGGTTGAGGGATTGTATGAACACCATCTCCCTTTCCCAATGGTTGGGTATCAAATTTCTTACCCATTTCAGTAAGCTATTTTTTAAAGGTGACAAATTTCTCTTCCATACTAGAAAGCCTAATGTTCAGATTATTGATGGCTCCCTCTAGTTTGGAAACTTTATTGTTGATGGCGGCAGAAAGCATAAGTATTCTACTATGGATATCATCGTCTTCGAGGACATTGATTTCTTCATCATCAAAAGGAGTGAGAAGATGAAAACGGTCTAGGAATGATTCTTGGTCTTGTTTGATGATGTTAGACCCAAAAGGGTCGATCTTCTTGAATCGATCAATAGGAGGCGGCAATGGTAGCTTGCCATTTTCGATCATATCCTGGATGATATGCTTTAAGCAAAAGCATTCTTCCGTATCATGTCCCCTACCTTGATGGTACTGACAATATGAATTGTCTTTCCATCTAGGAAATATCCTTTCAGGATCTGGTGTTGAACCGATTGGATGGGGTTTTCCCTGGGAAACCAGTCTTTGTAGAGCTATTTCATATGTAGTTCCAAGGTCAATGAACGTCATAGAAGCTCCTCCTGGCTTTCTAGTTGGAGTCTCTAAGAGGTTGGATCCCTCATCTTCATTGGTTTGCTTAGATGGACGGGCCATGTTCGACCTAGATGTTTCACAGCTATGACTCATCTTTGGGGTGCGAGAAGATGGTGAAGGTCTCATTATGCCCATTTGGTTCCCCACATTGATGGCACGAGTGCTCAAGTCTTCGACAGTGGCCTGAAGTTTCATGATTGCAGAGCTTAGTCCTTTGACGATTGACAGGATAACGGATAAACTTCCTTCAACACTTTCGTTGGAAATCGCAGAATTCCTACCAAGAAAAGAATGATGCGCGTTACAACTTGACTTGGCATGGGACTACGCAAACTAAGGCGACAAGAAACGGGTACATATCTAAAATTGATGACATAGAGGCCAGATGGGACAACTAGACTCGGACGTGTGAGTTCTTGAAATGTCATGAGTGACTTCTCGTGTTTGAACTCATGGTATTGACTTTGACTTTAGACTCGAGTGTTGATTTTGATGGAGTGACGTTTGGGACAAATGACCTTATTTACGGGGTTGAAGATGATGCCACGTTATTTGGACAAGACATGTGTTTAAGACGGACTTGACTCTAGGCTCGGGTGTATATGTAGATACCTTGAACGTGTCTCCTGGAAGATTTTCAAAAGACGGTATCGAAAGAAAAACGAATATGAAATGTGAAACCTTTTGAGTCTTTTTGTGTATGACTCGAATGTGTGACACGATGTGTCGGGAATATTTAGATCCTAAATGAATTGGGATAGAGGGTCGAAAATGACGGCGTAACACCTTTGGACTTGACTCGAATTTAAATGACCCAAAACGTAAGGGATGACTGGTTTATAACCCGATGGGATTTTAACTAGAAAATGTCTCAGTTTGAATTTTGACTCTAATTTAACTCATTGAATTTACATATTTACATTTTTTTGGAAAGATTACTTTTTTTGAAAACGTTTATTTTGTTTTGAATTTTTTTGACAATTTTGTTTTTTTGTTGGTTTTTTTTGTTTTGAAAGCCTTTTTTGAAAATTGATATTTTGATTATAGAAAATTTGGCATTATTTGGTTTACAAATGGTCTTTTTGAAAAGATTGAAAATGGATTTTATTCACGGGAAAATTGACATTATTTGGTTTTAAAATGTGATATTTAGACACGTGATTGACTCGGGAACCATCATGTGCATACAAACAAGCATTATAACGATATGATGAGTGCAAGTAAAGGGTTTTGGCTTAGAAGGGTGGGTTGCCACACCAAGCTATCAATCCCTAGTTTTTGGAGAGGTCCGTGCCAAACATGAGTAAGGTCGGTTCCTAGTTCTATTCGCTCGAGTAGTGTAAGCTCTTGATACAAACATGAGTAAGCATCGCGGTGTGGTTGATATCAATATTTATCCATCTACTTGGGAAAAATAGGAATTTGCGCTATCGAGACAGAACGATTATTCGAATGGTTAAAAGCCTAAGAAGGCTAGATAAAAACAATCTAAAAACATCTAGGAATGAAAATCTACAACTGTCTTGTATAAACCATTCCCTAACCTTGTTCAAGTTTCATCCTAGGTAACGTCTAAGTGTATCTTCCTCAGCGGAGTCGCCAAACTGTATGTGGACCAAGCCACCCGCGCGTTGTGATTTTGATCAGGCGGTGGCACTTCTCTCACAGAACCTTTGTGGACCAAATCACAACCTAGGCCGTTACCGATTTGAAAGGCATTGAAACTTGTGAATGGTTCGAACAAGCCTGCACATATGAAGTCGCCACCAATTTTTGTGGTAAATTGGAACCGTTCGAATATCTCATGCCATGTCAAGACACAAAGTAGTGGCATGAACACTAAGAAATTTGTTACCCTTAGCATTCTATGTCTAGAATTACTCTCGCGATGCCAATGACCACGGGTGCTCACAAATATCTAAGTAAGGGGTGAGAGTACGTATTAGGAAGCTCTTTATTTGAACACCTAATCCTGCCCGCCACGATAGCGACCTCTACTAATGATCAGGGAAGTCATTTATATTCGATATGTTGTTGATTATATGCATGCAATACAACATCCACGTTTTAATCCAAAACATGTGAATATTAGACTAAGTCGGTTAAGCATAAAATTTAACATCTAATTGGGTCGAAGTAGAAAAATTACATTCGTTACATGTGAATTGCCAAATTCAGGAATAAATAATTACAAAGAAATAAATTACAACGGATTTTATTGGGTTTACGACATAACTACGCTAAAAAAGGGATTTAAAAAAAAAAAAAAAAAAGAAGAAAATTAGAGAATAAAAATAAGTCGAACTATGAAGTGATAATACAGATAATAGTCGATGCATAGCTAAATCCGTTCCGAAGAAGACGGTGTTACCTTGGAAGGCGTGTCAACCGAAGTTCAAGGGACCAATGGAGTTGGTTTCCGA
>VHZZ01006465.1:25822-37676 GCA_009801015.1 Silene noctiflora | reverse complement strand
CATAATATTATGTCATCTATTCAGAAGAATTTTATTACAAGTGTGACTATTACATTTGAGATGAAGACTCAAAATTCATCGTGAGTGACGATATTAAGACTCCGAGTTCCGAAGAAATATTGTAATGAAATTCCCAAGGATTTATACTGATTGAAAATATCAAGTTTATCATCAACTACGGTGGATTTTTTTCAACGATCGAGAAATTATGTTAAAAGATGGATTTTAAGATATATCAAGTTATGTAATCTTCAGAGGGGGTAGACACGCGATATACTCTTTTTCCTTATCCATGGTTTTGTACCACTGGATTTTCCATGGAAAGGTTTTAACGAGGTATCTTGGTACGCGTGTTTGGTAGATATTGTACTCTTTTCCTTTTTAGTGTTTTCCCACAAGATTTTTCTAGTAAGGTTTTAATGAGGCAACTTCAGCAGTGTATTTACGGTAATGGACATCCAATGAGGAGTGTTATGAAATTGAGTATTATGGATGTCCATAAATGTAGGATAATTCTAGACTTGTTCTTTCAAGTCCGTATGACATGACTCTTAATTGTAATCATGTATATATATGTTCCTTTATGCTAATAAAAAGTACACAATTCTCTGCGATCTCTCACTCACGTTCTCTACATTTTATAATAATTCTCTTTTTTTACGACGACTTAGACAAATTTTTAATAGTGAATAATGAGACATAAGCCCATTACAAATCTTCATCTTTCAAATAAAATTATGAATTATGTTATTAATATTTGTTGATAAAGTATAGTATAAGCTGGCAACAAACTGCCAAAAGAGTCTTATAGTAGAGGTGCGTTGATTCCTTCACATCTCTCTCTTTGCTTTGGAGAGTTGGATGGATTGTGATTAGCTAATGATGTTAAAGTGTGACAATTTTTTTTCCTTAGGATTATCTCCCCATTTGGGTATAGGAAACCCTTGAGGGTAAGGTCATTTCATGCTTAAGAAATGAAGGTCAAGTTGAGTGTTGGATTGAATTTGGGTCTGTCTATATAGTATAGGTACGAGTCAAGTACGTTCATGTTTGACCGTTTCAAATCATCCAAGTCGAGTCACTTTTATCAAGTCTAAGCATTGCTAGTTTTTTTCATTGGGCACATCAAGGAAAATTGCGATGATGTCGGGTCCTCGTCCTCCTCGTGATTTCTTATAAAGCCGTCGGATGCTAAAAAAAGAAATAAAGCTAGAATGTTCAAGTTGAACCATGGTTAAGTTCTTCCTTGCTGACAATAAAGTTTAAGTTAGGAGGGAATTTGTGTGAGATGATTCTGATTAAGAAAGATTAAGAGCATAATTAGGGCGGCGTCTATCGGAATCTAGACACCTATACTTAGTAATAAAGCTCTTAATCATGCATTCTCAATTCTCATCACCCCAACTACCCTTCTTTTACAATTTCGCTAGACCGTCTTACATGTTACATATTAACGTTTGTGTTCTTGTTTTCTCATAGGATGACAATTTTTTTTATCCATGCTGCTTAACAGACTACTCATCAGTCATTACCGTCAGTAGTGGATCTAGAAGGCTAACAAGGGCACTCACGCACGTCCCCAATTTTTTGGTTTTTAGCTAAAACTTTCAGCCTTTTTCTAGTATACCTTAGTTCATTAATAGCACGCTCCCTGAAAAATTTTGCCCCCTAATGAAAAATTGTGACTCCACCACTACTAACACAGTCAGCTTAGTTTACAAAGGAGTACATAACATCCTGTGATCATGTAACATCTTTATGTTGCTTGAATGCTTGCTAGAATATAAATCACATTCGGGTCGATATGTTTGCATTTGGATGATGTTGGATCTTATTGGGTACTTTGCATTTCAGGTAATATATTGGTGAATTAGCTCGGACACAAGTCATGTCGATTTTGGAAAGTCTTCCGTTAATCAGGTGCTTTGCCAATTTAGAATCGTAAAATGAATGAACGAAGGACCGACTTAAATTCATTAAAAAACTGGGTAAAGCCACTTTTAAGCAAAAGTGAAAAGAGGACAGCAGAACCATTAATTAAAGAGTAAAGAGTAAAGAGGCATCAAAATGAAGCAGCCATGACTTTAGAATGCGCAATCCAAGAACGGTTTCTTAACATAGGACCATTGCAGGCAAAAGTCTATAACTTCTTATAAAATGACGGCCAAATCGTTTATGTAATATCTATAAACAGTCATTCCGAAATAGACTCTTTGTTTTTTGAAAAAGGTAAAGTTTCAGATCCATAAAATGAGAATATGCTAAAAACCTCCATATCAAAAGCTTAGTCTAGAAAGACAGGGTGACCCCATTACTTTGTGCTTTCTGACGCATAAGATTCTCAACTTGTTTTCAGAAACACATAACAAGCATAACATATGATGATCCTTAAAACTCTTACCAAGTCGAACATGCTTTGTTTGTAATCATCGAGATATTCCCGCCACATTTTGCATCATTCACTTAATTATTCCATGTAAACCAGTAAATTAATAGTCTAACTGCTTCCCAAATATAGGTATCAAAGTATCTTGTTATAATCATCATCCGCACAATAATGTGTGTACCAAGCCTTGAACCAGTGATTTGAGGTTGATGCACCAGTGTATGTAAAGGTATCAAGGTATCAACTAGAACTAGTTTTGCCCCGGGTATGCTTTAAAATAATTGTCTGTTTGAAATATATTTAGTGTGTTTTTGGTCTGGCTTTTAAAAGTGTTTTTAAGCTTAAAAACACTTTTTGCCAAACGCATCATTATTTAAAAGCTAAAAAAATTTTCTCAAAAACCAAAAAACCATCTTTTGCCCATAAGAATAGAAGTAACAATTTGGTATTTCTGCTTTTGAAAATCACTTTTAAAAAATTAAGCTTGAAAAACAAAAATTTATTTTAAACAAGTTAGGTCAAACATGTTCTTATATAGGATGATCTCTCAAATGGATACTAGGTACATTAGTTTTATACTTACACCGTCTCGATTATTTATCTTTTCCTTCTTTATAAGGACTTAAGAGTATTATAAACAAAAGGTTAAAGAATAATTGCAATGGAAGGAGTATAAATTCATGTTTCCCTCCGTCTCGAGGATATTTTGATCATCCACATAATCTATTACTCTGTATCTACTTGTCACACTCAACAACACCACTCCCAATTTCCCAAATGATCCCCTCCCTCCCATCCTGGTCTTTGAGTCAAAATCAAAAGTAAATAAATGATCGCGACAGAGCAAGTAAATGCTTTTTAAAAAATGTACGAAATGATCCCCTCCCTCCCATCCTGGTCTTTGAGTCAAAATCAAAAGTAAATAAATGATCGTGACAGAGCAAGTAAATGCTTTTTAAAAAAATGTACGAAATTTAAGAGTGACTTTCATAATCATCAATAAAATGATCACGAAACTAAAAACACTTAAAATGTTACTGGAAAATACTCTCTCAATAACGAAATACGGTCTTTCTAATTTTTCTAATAGAAAATGTGAAGAGAAAGAGATAATTCGAAAATGACAATGATCCAATTTGGGCAATAATGCAATCTCAAATTCTAAAATAAGACGGTATCAGACGGTCCAATTTCATTAAAAAAATTATTCATTTAATTTAATGTTAATAAATGCAATGACTTTTTACATAATGGTAACTTCTCGCAGCGTGATACCGTCAGCAATTCTTGGTTGGTTTATGTCCTTGTAATCGTTACATTTTTCCGGTTTATATATTATTTACATTTTACCAAAAAAAATCTTTTGAATTCACTGTTATCTAACCATCTCTTCACCATGTAATTATCCGCTCCTTCCCATTATTCCGACTCATAATCTCATATCAATGTCTCATTTCCATTATTTGTAGAGAAAGTCCTAAAATGGTACCTAATATATGGCAAGGGTATACTCCGTATTAAACCCATTTATAATTATAATAAAAATAGCATATGCCTAAATTTTAAGCTCCCCAATTGTAATACCTATACAATATTATTGTGCAGTTATTTTTTTTTTTAAATATAATTTCAAAAAAGAAAAAAATCTATTAAACCAAAAAAATCTTATTATATTAATAGTGTTCGGATGCATCACAATGTATATAATAATCAAATAAATTTAATTGCTATATCAACAATGTTTGAAACATTGGATGCATTGAGTCAACTTTTTCTTAATGATGATAAAATATAAATTCTGTAAGTTGGAAGTTTTGTTTTTCTTTTATTTCAAAGTGGCCTCACCACTAATAGAAAGGGTAGAACTTAATGAGGTGGGTTACTGAGGATGTTCTAAATGTTTTTGTATTAATAGAATGAAGATTGGATTATGGAATTTGACATAACCATGAATGGACTCGCGTCTGTTGTGTATTCATAAGTATTTGCATCATGGCGTTTGATTAAAATATACTCGTGTACGCCGTGCACTCACATTACGTGTTTATATCGTCTGCACTATGAGTTTATCGATACTAAATACTAATATACTAGTATCTAGAAATGGGAATACAAGGAATAAATGTCTGATATGGAATGGAGCTATGACGAACCTTTATAAAGCTCATGGTCCCAGTATTTGGTAGAAATGGGCCACCATACACATTTTCCTCTGGCATACCGCATATTGAAGGGAATGACAAGATTCCTCCGGTTGTAGTTTCAGTCGCAGTACCAGGACACCGGACAATCAGAGGTTTCTCCTTGAACTGTGCAATCGTGAATAAGAGCATCTTATCAGAACCCGAGAGTTGAGTGAAATGAGTAATGTATCACTCATGGGACTACTGTCACTTTAATGATACTTTATATAAAAACCCGTGTAAATAATTTTCATAACTATAAATGATAAGCATTTACATTTATTCCCTCCTTTTACAGTCACTGATCAAGAAGTAGTCGAGTAAATGAGGTTGTTCCAGGAATTCTGAAATACAGAGTAAAAATAAACTAGCATGATTGCCCTAATTGTACTACTCTATTTCCTGCAAATAAATGAGACATGAGTATTGTATATCACATCATTACCTGATTCGAGGCAACAAAAGAAAATCTTAGAATTGAGTTAGAGCTTTTTAACAGTAGGAGTTGATGTCTACAACGGTCTCATATACGGTATAAAATGAGTAATATAACACGAAATTGGACTGCAAAATGTCTACAATGTTCTCAGCATAAGTATATAGCGGTCTCATACAAGAAACAATCGTAGATTGCCAATACCGTCTACTAAAAATAGATTCAAGTATTCTGCATCACATATTAGAAAGCTGACTGCTACAAGAGAAAAATTACAGCCTAACCACAAACCTACAACTATATCTACACTGGCGGCATATTCACAAAATATATTGCATTTCGAGTTTTCCGAAGGTCAATTAAGATTATGAACAAGAAAGCAACAGTAAATAAAAGGATTATACAAATATACAGAGCTGACCGCCATCTGAATCCCAACAACCTCGTCATCAACCTTGGCTGTTTATCAGAAATATCAGCACACCAGTTCTGACCAGCCTCGGACAAATTGCTTATACCAGCAACCAATGGTTTACTGTTCTCATCTTCTGTGTCAACGGGTTCAGAAGATACCCTTTGCAAACGAAGTCTCATCGAGGCGGTTTCTTGCTTATCACAGTTTGTGGGGACAGGGTTGATTTTGCGTAGATGGGGTCTGATCTTGATTCCAGTTTCAGCAGCTTGACCGTCATTTATGGAAGGTCGTCTCTCATAAGTGGGAGCACGGTAGTCATTGAGTTCATCGATGGATATGAGATCCTCATGAGGTGCGATAGTATAATAGCTCTGATCTGCGAAGCCTATCTCCTCGGATTCAATGGACAAACAGCTTCCCTCGGTCACTGTTGAATCGGTCTCCTTCTCTTCAGCCTTGGTGACTGGGCCCTCAGCATCTATTGCAAAATGTATTCTCCGCGATGCAGTTCCCTGATGCACAAGGTTTGTAGGCTGTGGCTCTCTACGCCGCCCATTGGATCTTAGCTGAATTTGGGAACCAACATTGTAATTACCATCTTCGGCCTTTACTAGGCTGTTTTGATCAAAGAATTCATCTTCTACATTCGATGGGTTGCAGAATCGTTCCAGAGCAGCATCAGAGAACAGATCTTCATTCTGTGTGTAAGCGCTATTCTTTACAGGCTGCTCACTCAACTCCAGTTCATTACAGTGAGAGGTTTTGCACCCAATGCGGCCAATGTCATGCTGTATGAAAGAAACAAGATCATCACATATTCTTTAAAAAAAAAAAAAAAATTGACTGACAATGGATATAGTCTTCCTCCCATTCCAAAATACTCCCTCTGTCCCGATCATTTGTTGTCCTTTGGTTTTGGCACAAAGACCAAGAAAAGAGGGGAGAGTCAATTATAAGATGACAAGTGGACTAAATTGAATGTGAAAGATCAAATTACTCATCAAATGCAATCCGAAAATAGAAAGGACAACAATTGACTGAGATACCTCAAAATGAAAAAGGATAACAAATGACCGGGACGGAGGGAGTATTCAGCAGAACAATTATAGCATCTGTCAATTTTTACTCCCTCCATTCTGATTACATTGTCCTCAATTCCTCTTTAGTCTATTCCAAATTAATTATCCCATAACTGTGGTAACTGAAAATAGTGAAGACCCCATATTACCCCTAGTTAAGTAAGCACCTACTTTTCATACAAATTGCAATGCCTATAATTCTCTTAGCCAAAGGGTAATATTGTTATTTCATCACTTTTTTTAAAATCTGACTTTGAAGTATGTAATTGTAGACAAACTTTGGTAGTTATGTATGAGGTATGAACTATGTAGCTATCTTTTTTTTCCAATTAGGTCCTGACCAGTGGTGAAATCAGAGACATAGTGACGAGTCTCCTCACACAACAGGACATCTTTCAGATTTAGAACAATCAACAGCAGCACGGAATTTATAGTTTACCTGAAAATGAGATACTTGAACGTCCGACCCACTGCATGATCCACTTTTATTGATAAGTGGTTTCTTCCAGCCCATTAGATCAGCATCCTCTCGCATCTCTTTTTCATTCAACGGAGCGCCTTGACTATCTACTTTCAAGTAAAGAGGGTCATCTTGATTAATTACAGAATTAAGGAAGTCAGATATAGGATCTCTTCCATCAATGTCCTGAAATTGGAACCCAATTCGACCATCACCTATATCTGTAGTGAAAAGAGCTTCCATGCCAGCCATACCCTGGTTCGAGTGCATCTGCAACTTCGGAAAATCATCGTGATTATATTCCACAATTTCAGTCATAGGAAAATTTGTCTCGGGGATAGTCGCAGCACTGCGTGAATTCACCTGAAAAGGTAAATTTAAGTCGGTGAAATTAAATGGCGACAATCCAAAAGTACATAAAACAAATTTCTGAAATACTCACCTCGTGAGCTATTTCTTCATTTGCATGAGATTTGTGACTAATATTGCCATGGCTATAGCTATGAGAATAATCAGGTATTGTAGGCTTTGTAGCCTCAGATGTTAAACTATCAGAAGTATTTACCAACAGATTCTTTGATGTCTTATGTTGCTCTAAAGGTTGTTCAACAGACCCTGGAGAGGCCTGTACAAAAGCTGGTCCGGAGCGTGCATCCTCTTGTGACATATTAGTTGGATATGGAGATAAAACACTCGCTTCCATTTCATCGATGTTGCAACAATCATCATTTTCATCTTCTTTCAGCTCATCACTTTTTTTGAACAAGCGACAGAGGACAAATGCCCCCTGAAAAAAAATGATTAGAAAAACTACAGCATCAGGCAATCAGCTAATAAACTTTGAAGAACATACCCATCAATTTATTACAATTGGCATTAAGCATAAATACGCACTCAAACTAGAGCAACATTTCTACATATGTATTTCCCATCATCGCCAATTTCTAATTACAGCTGAAGTCTTACTAAGCAACTTTAAAAATATATCTGCAGCTACAATTAGATAAGTAACTGATTCTTAAATTGTCACACATACCACCATATAACTAATAACAGGCAGCTTTAGCATGGATAACAGGACAAATAATATGTATTATTAGATGATTATTTGCCGCCCCTTATATCTTCCATCGCTCGTCTCTGAGGAATATTATTTTCCTCCTTAGTCTCGAGTGAGGTGAAAATGCATTAAAATCACAGAGTTTCCATAGCAACAACCGTAGCTGTTGTCAGACTAGTGTCAACAAAAACAGAAAAGCAACTTGATACAACATTACCCTGAGTACTAAATCCAGTTTTCATACGAGTTATAACCTGATAGACAGAGGTTACTAATCTTACTTCACAGCAATATAAAAGCAAAAACATACAGTATAATAAAGACTGGGAATTGAGTGCTTAACTTCATGTAAGTGATTTAACAAATAAGAAAGTTAGATTAGAAGTATACCTGCCCTGGATTTGTACCATCAAGCTCCTGCAGAGTAGGGCGGTACTCATGGATGACCCAACTGGTACGCTCCCCTTTTGGTGCTCTCCCTGTATAAAATACAAGGGTCTTCTTCATCCCAATCAAACCCATTTTCCTTGATTTGATAGTCCTGTCCTTGCCAGTGGCCTTCCAATACCCCGCTCCAGTTGCTCGGTTTGACCTCTGACCATTTGAATACTTCCGGTCACGAGGACAGAAGAAAAACCATTCATTATCATATGTCTTGATAGCTGACAAATCTGAAGCAAATCAAATATACAAAATTACCCATTATCAGCCGAAAAGAACTGCTTACAAAATTTGCTATATATCACATTTTAACTATCGCAATACATTATGAATGATAAAAAAAAGATACCATTGCTAGCTCAAGGTTGCTCATATACATGCTTAAGGTTAAATGTTTCATATTTTCACCACAACAATTGACCCTCTAAATGAGAGTTTATGAGCATCAAATTAGTACATTACCAAGCATATAAAAAAAAAAAACCAACAATTAAAAACACATTTCATATGTCATCCCTTAAATTCAAGAAAAACAGATCATTCATGAAATATAGACTAGTAACTGAAGCAAAGACTCATTATCTTTGGTTTTCGATTTATTATGGAACAAAGCAAAATGGCTCGCTAAACTAGTTTCGCTTCTCTTTATTGTGAACTAACCCTCATTTGAAGCCGTTACCGATGCAATTTTCATCTTGGGTCATTCGGAAACAAACTCTTTGTGTTGCTAGTACAAGGGTAGGAGCTGCGTACATCCGACCCTCCTTACCCTGCAATTTGAGAAACTAGGAACCACTGAGGCACAGGGGCAATGTTGTCGTTGTTTGTTTGCCATGAATTGACTAGGTTTTCAAAGATGATATGAGTAACTGAAACATACTAACTCCGGCCCAATCAATTGGCTACATTTTTATTCTCTGCGATGAGTATTTTAATCAACCATAAACAAATGATTGCAAGTACATCTCAATTCTCCAAACCCTTGGTAAATAACCAACCAACCCTTAGAATACTAGCAACAAATCACATGAATACCATCTATATATAAATAATTAACCAAAAAGGAAGAAAAGATGTAATTACCAGGAAGATCCCAGGGCTCAACCTTGCAAATATCAACCTCATTAATACAAGCAACTCGATCATGTTTGCCATTAATCTTTAACCTAAGATAATGATCAATAAGTTCAACATCAGTAGGCCTAAACCTGAACCCAAGTGGTAAATTCTCTAACATGCTTAAACCTCCCATCTTTTCTACTTGTTTTACTCAAAAGTTTCAACCTTTTGTCAATTTATGGTGCTGTAACATTGAAACAAGGATATATCTTGGGTTTTGTTTTGTTTTGTTTTGTGTTTTTGCACATTTGGGTTTGCTTTACATTGCTAAAAAAGAAAGAGGAGGGTTTGCTTACATTTAAGAGATATACTCTTCCTCTTATTTTCTCTCTTACCCACTATCTTTTTTACATCTCACACCCTCTTTCATTCAACTCATTTTCCACTATCTCCATCCTCCTTTTTTACATCTCACACCCTCTTTCATTCAACTCATTTTCCACTATCTCCATCCTCCTCCTACTTTTTTTCTATTTTTTTCCCCACATGAGGATCCTCTTTAGAGCATCCACATTGAAGAGTATGTACTCTTCCTCTTATTTTCTCTCTTTCCCACTATATTTTTCACAGCTCATGCTCTCTCTCATCCAACTCATTTTCCACTATCTACATCCTCTTCCTACTCTTCTTCTAATTTTTTTTCCACATAAAAGAGGATCCTCTCTACTTCCTCTTTCATATTTTAATTATTTTTTAATAAATGTTGGGAAAAATTCAAAATTACTCCCTTATATGTACACTTTTTTCAAAGTTACTCCCTTTTAAAACAAAATTTCAAAATTACTCCCTTATAAGAGAGTTCCGGTCAAAAATTGCTACCAAGACCCAACTCAAGTCATAATTAGGAGGAATTGACGAAATTACCCTTGTTTATAACACAAGCCTTGTTATAGTTTACCCTAATTTACTATTGATTCACTCCTAAATATTTTTCAACCTAAATTACTGTGTTAAAACAACCTTAATCAATCTAACCGACATGCCTATAAATCTAACACCAACTAACTTGCAAACTAACTTGCAAATCTGAGAACACCCATCTTCATCTTTCTTATTCTCTGCTTCCTATGTTTAATTTCTCAACCTTGATCAATTTCACCTCATTTTTCAACATCTCAATTTCGTTTTTAAGGAGTTTTTTTTTCTCAATCACAAGTTCATTAATCACCTTCCTTTGCCAATTGGTTTGATCTTGATCCAACCAACAAAAATACTTACATCCCCAAGCCTGCCTTACTCACTGGATTGTAAATTTGGCATGCTTCAAATCTTCTACCCGGATTATCTTTTGTCCAAGAAGTTAGCTTAGAAGTTATAAAACCACAAAAGCACAACCTTGGACCATCATAATTACAGTGAGAATTTGAGTGTGAGTTGGAACTTGACATTGATTTCTAATGTCACAGTGAGATGGAGGAATATAAGAGAGAGAGAGAGAGAGAGAGAGAGAGAGAGAAAGGAGGTGACAAGTGAGATGAAGGAAAAAAGAGAGAGAAATGAGTGTAGGCAAAGAGAGATGAGGGACGTATTAGAGTAAAAAGAAAATGGAGCAAAATGGGAAAAAAATTATAAGTAATTTGAATTCTGACGAAAAATTGGTCTAATTATGAACTGAGTTGGGTATTGGTAGCAATTTTTGATCAGAACTCCCTTATAAGGGAGTAATTTTGAAAATTTGTTTTAAAAGGGAGTAACTTTGAAAAAAGTGTACATATAAGAGAGTAATTTTGAATTTTTCCTAAATGTTGATATGATAATTATATAAAATAAAACCACATGCAATAATTTTATTGGGGAGTGGACACAAGGGCCTAGGTTGTACTTCCTCTAAAAATAGAGGAAGACTTCATCTTCGTCCTTCAAAGAGGATGATAAAATTAGTCCCACATTGAAGAGGATATCCTCTTAGAGGAAAAAAGGTGTTAAGAGGATGCATCATCCTCTTCAATGTGGGTGCTCTTACTTCCTCTTTCATATTTTACTTATTTTTTAATAATAATTGATATGTTTAACTTTTTTTATAATCACAAATTAATAAGGTTCATACTAAAAAAAAGATATCAAATGAAATTCGTTAAAATTAAATTAAAAAAGATACATCAAATGAAATACAAGTAGTAATATTTTAATCTTAATTTGAGCCTTGAAACATAGTCCATATATGTTCAACCAAATCGTTATTTAAAGACGTGTGCATTTGTCTGTCATGTAGAGCTTCCCTTCTAGCCATAAAATTGTGTAAATTTCGCTCCTCATATATGCCAGGGGTAACGAC
>VHZZ01006459.1:39008-54207 GCA_009801015.1 Silene noctiflora | reverse complement strand
GACATGTTGATGTTTTTAGGGTTTGGGATGGGTTTGGGCTTGTGTTTAGTTATTGGGCTGAAAGAGATCTGAGTGACTGAGTCTTATATACAAGTTCGTACAGTTCGCTTCCAAGTTTTACTTCGCAAGAGATACTAGTTCTATATATATATATATATATATATATATATATATATATAATATATATATATATATATATATATATATATATTTCGAAATTTTTCAATATCTATGTTATTTAATTATCAAAGTAAAACAATATAAGGGGTAATTGAAATTCAAACAAATACTGTAATTTATAGGCGAATTGGAGTATAGGAATTAGGAGATAAGTGACCACATGGTATTTGCATTAGAAATTTAGAGGAGATTGGCGGCTAGTTTGAGAGGATATATGTGTTTGTTTAGTTTAGACTATACTCGGTACATAATTAAGTGAAAAGTATTATATACATAGATTACATAAGGACAACGATTCAAGGAATAAAACATGCTTATAAGTTATTTTAGGCTGTATACTTGTGTCAGGATCAAGAGGATTTCATAAGATACACGTGCATGTAAGAATAACTCGTTTAGATGCCATCTATGAGTTAAAAAATACCAATGTGATTCCCAGATTGTGAGTTTCTGGTTGTACTACTAGCAAATTGCGATCCCATATTTCCATATTACAGATTTAGCGGGTTAATTTATTTAATAAGTCTAATAAGAAAAATTTAATACTGGCTCAGTCGGGCCAATGTCCAAACTCATCTAATTTTCGAAAATTTGTTTTAAACATGCTGGATTTGTAATATGATCCATTGCAAATGGCTCAAGTCGGTCATGTTTAGAAATTTAATTATGTGTGATTCATATAGAAATGACCCATTAACACTTGGCCTTGGAAACAGGCTTTAGCCATAAAAGCAAAGGGAAATGAACAAATATAGAACACTACTCTTTCACATGCTTGGTTACTTAGTTGATTTCCTATCCAACAAACACATCTAGTCACGCGTACTACTTATTCACATGCAATAATGTTACACACCAGCTCAGAGTAAATAATTTAAGTAGACCAAGTAAGCTATGTTTTTTTGTCATACTCGTAGCTCATACGACTGCAGAACATAATTCACAAACATAGACATTAATATTCCCCATCAACTTTATATTATTAACTAACAAGGCTTTGCTATGTTTAGTAAGACATGTTTTTACAATATGAAAAAAAAGTAGTGATTCTAGTTGTACATATGATTTCCTTACTTAAACTCTTTAACATTTTATCCTAAGCAAATCGAATAAGTTTAGCAAACAAAGATATGATCACTAGGAAAAGATCATACTAGTGAAATCGTCCTAAATTTTCAAATTTCAATTGTGACCTGTGACGACCTTACTGGCTCAAGTCAAATAGTACTCGGCAAAGACTCAAGTGAACGTTACTATACCAAAAATACAACTTGATCAAGTTGTGTTTTAGCAATATTAGGATAAATTTATAACGTCAAAATTTTATTACTCATTTTGGCGATAGTAATTTGTTTACCTATTCGATTTTGGAATGTCTCAATCTATTGTTTACCTTTTCTATTTTAGGGGTGTATTGATAGGTAAATTGACCCTATGCACTTAATTTGACATACTTGTCATCTAATAATTTACCTTATTTTTCTTCTTTAATATTTGTGCTAAAACGGAGGGTAAATAAATGACAACGAAAAAGGAAGTACTCTGTATTACGTTGATTTAGGGTAAAAAAGGAACTGCGCTACATAGAACTAGAGAAAGGCGCATATAATTAAGTGCATTGTATGACTGTGTGTTTAATTTGGAAGTATACATGATGAAAGAGGGGGAATTATTGCACTTTGTATGTCGGTAAGACATAAGAGGATGCCTTTAAAAGCAATATATAACTTGGTCCATGTTGCCACCATAGGCGTAATTGGGTAATGCCGTAATGGGTATCATGTGATCTTCTCGCCGTTGTGGACTCGTGCTAACTCCACTCCAACATGCTTTTGCCTTCCACTTTGTTCATGGTAGGCCAGTCTTATACGCACTTGGAATTTTTTTCGGTTTTGATAGTGAGCAATCATATTAAAATTTCTAGGACATTAATTAATAGAAAAGAATGTCAGAAAACTATTAAACATGTAACACCCTAAGAAACGTAAGGAAATTTGTCCCACAATAATAGAATAAGGAGACCGTTAAAAGTTTATAATAGATTACATTATCATCACTTAGTAACAAGGCTTTGTATTTTCGGGATATACGTGAGGACAAATAATGGCCCGACGGTGCATATCCCATCTTATTGGGATTGTGTTAGAGAAACTTACAGGGGTCGTTTAGTTCAGTGCGTATGAATGAAATGGAATTGAATGAGGAACCATAGTAGTATGGAGTTCTAATTTCATTCCTTTGAAAACTTGTTTGGTTCATTTTAATAATTAGAATGAAGGAATGGAGTTGGGAGAGGAAGTGGCTAAGAGATCCAAGGGGTTGGAATGAATTTAGAATCCATTGGGTATCTAACTCCATTCCAAAATACTTCAACCAAACCACGGAATGGATCAAATCTATTCCCATGGTGCCAACCAAACACCCCCATAATAGATTTCACTCATCACTTAGTAAAAAGGCATTGTACATTTGGACTTAAGTGAGGATAAAAAATGGGTCCGAAGGTGCATATCCCATCATATTGGGGTTGTATTACGACGGTGGTGGGTCGGGTCATTACAAGTGGTAACAGAGCAACTCTGCGACCGTGTGGAGATCAGAGGCAGTTTGTTATACGCTGCAATGTGATCGTCCACCTAGCGGGAGAAGATTCTGGGTTAGCATTTATGCTTCCCGACACAACGGGGACGTTGTGCTCCTTAAGTGGGGGAGAATGTAACACTCCCTGAAATGTGAGGAAGTTGTCCCACATGGATAGAATAAAGAGATTATGAGAATCTTAATATATTCCACCCATCACTTAATAACAAGACCGCTTTGTGTTTTTGGACTTAAGTAGGGACAAATATTGGGCCCGAAGGTGCATATCTCATCTTATTGGAGTTGTGTTACGACGGTGGCGGGTAGGGTCGTTACAAAATTATTGATGGTATGTAAAATGACCTTGCCCATTGATCATTATCCCCTCGTTGCGTCCACGGCTATTGTTTCGGATATGATTATGATTTTTCTGCGTAGCACGTCATGTGGAGGGATGATTTTCGTGCCTAACATCTTTTGGATTGTTTCAGCGGAGCTCATGTTGCTATTTCAGATGCTTTAATCTCCTCTATCACACGGGTGATTAATTTTTTTTATTGAGGGAAGATGTCCGCGGGTTCTAGGTGAGTACATCACTAGTGCTTCGCTCACCCCGCTTGTTAAATCAGGTGGTGACATCCTTCCTATTACTGTGGGTACGATTTTGAGATGCCTTGTCTCAAAAGTTGATGCTGTTTTGATTGGCCCGTCGTGTGGTTATTTTAATGGTTTTCAATTCAGGGTCGGTTATCGGGTGGAGGAGAGGCCATTTTCCATGCCTTGAATCGGTTTGTTGAGGATCGTGGTGATAACGTAGGCCTTTCCATGCTATTCGTTGACTTCCAAAATGCTTTTAACTTAGTCGGGCGTGAAATCATTTTACGAGAGGTTCGTCATCATTGCATATTCTCTCCCGATGGGTTATGTTTCGTTATTCTAATCCGGCCAGGTTATATTATGGGAAGCATAGCTAATGGTCTTGTCAAGGGTTCCAGCAGGGTAACTCCTTGGGTCCTCTGCTATTTGCATTGGTATTGCATCTTTTGGTCTGTATGATCAAGGACTCTTTTGATTTATGTTTGCAGGTTTGGTATTGGATTATGACACAATTGTTGGTGATACCTTGGTTCTGGTGAAGTTTTCAGACCTGATTATGGAAGATGGTCCTTGATCGGGCCTTCACCTTAATGTTGGTAAAACCGAGGTGTTTTGGCCAAAGAAAGATCCCAGGAGTAGGCTTCCTGGTGTTCCCCCCCCCCCCCATTATCGATAGGCCATTGCGTGGTGTTAAATTTCTTGGTGGCCATGGCAGCGCATGTCCTATTTTCAGCAGTGAGCTCGTGGTGAAGAGAGTGACCTGGTCCATAGAGCTTATGAATTCTGTTGCTAGAATTGATGATCCACAGTGCGAGCTGTTGTTTCTTCATTCTTGTACTGGTATTTCTAAGCTCTATTTAGCTTTACGTACTTGTTCCCCTACTATTTTTTAGTCGGCTAAGCTTTCCTATGACGCGGTGCTTCGTTCTAGCTTGGAACGCATTGTCACCGTATTCGAGTCTAGTTTTGGTGACTGACAATGGCGGCTTGCCACATTCCCCTTTACTTTCGGAGGGCTTGGTGTTTATGTTACTAGAGATGTTCTGCACTATGCTTTTCTGGAATCTCGTTTGCAGTCTGCACTTTCGGAGGGCTTGGTGTCTTGCGTGTGTTTAATTAGATAACGAGTTCTGACCTTCTGCGTAATCCTAGTGAGACCGCTACCCCCAAACTTATGAAGAAATTGTCAGACATATATTTCACGAGGGTTGCTGCTACAACGGAATCCGGTTTCTCCTTGACTCCTCGACAAGTAGCATGGTGAAAGTTTCAACATGGTGATCACGCTTTTGATTGGCCGCATGAAGTGTCTATTTTTGGGTTAGAGAAAACTATGAATGGGAGGACTTACCGTTGTGTGCTTAGCTATCGGCTGGGTGTTCCTGATGTGTCGTCATACCACAAAATAATATTTGTATCTCAACAAAAAATTAGTATAGAAGTAAGTAGTGGTCGAACCCAAAGGACGTTTTATTGAAACGTTATCCAAATGCTAGTAGAGATGTCTTGCGTCACTAAGTCGAGATTGGGTTTTAAGGTCTAAAACTACTACAAGAAAAATGTAAACAAATAAAAACTATGAAAAGTAACTAAGTAGAGATGTAAACAATATAGAGAAAACACTAGGGTGTCATGGGATCATAGGGGAGAATAAAAGGACATTCACATATAAATGAGTTTAAAATTAATCAAAGTTGTCGTCGGATTAGGACTGAGGCTCTCGATCTTACGTGCCCACCTTGGTCAAGTCGGGTTAGCTCTCGCGTACACGCGGTCTCCTTACCAACATCACGCATGGTCTAACTACTCCTAAAGCTCTTGTTCTAATAGGAGAAGTCGAAAAGATAGAGATTTATGCAAGGTTGTCAATCAAGCATTTAATTAAACATAATATGTGCACTAGTTGAAATCACAACATTCAATCAAATATAAGAACTCAACAAGCATAGATTCACCCTTTTAATCATCCCCCTAATCCCCCATTGACCCTAGCTAAGAGATTGTTCACTACTCATCATGATTATCATGCTAATAATGGTGTCATGCATTATAGCAAAGTTAAACATGATGATTAAGCAAAGTAATTAACAAAAGATTAAGAAGAGATTAAGGAAGTGTATCAACTTAAGAGATGAAAAATAATAAGGAAGAACAATAGAAGAAATCTGAGATTTGATGAAAATTGTCACCATCTTCAAGATTAACCCAAGAAATCTTCAATTACAAATTAGATCTAAGAGTAATAAATTGAGAGATTTTGTGGAAAGATTAAGCTAATTAAAGTAATTAAGAGTCTAATCATCTAGGGAGGCATTGATCCAATTTAACCGGGCTAAAGAGATAGCCTCTAAATTATTATAAGGTGGGTATATATATAGTGTCTACAACATTAGGGTTAATTATAGGCTTAAATAATGTGTCGGCCTATTAAGAGAATCCGTCGCCTGACTAGAACCAAAGAAGCTCGTGGGCATTGGCCTGAAAATATTCACTACTGTCTTCCCGTTTGAGCGAGTTGAGTTTCAGCTAGAGCGAGTTGAGTTTCAGCTCAGCTAGTTGAACTAGAATCGTAAAATGGGCGTCATTTGCTCATCCGGACTTCGAATCAATTGTTTAAAAAGCCTCGACCACTTAATGTTTTGACGAAATTCCATTTATCATAGCTTCAGAGCTAAAAAAGCACTTCTTGGTTTGGGTTCAAGAGATTTCCTCTTGTAATAGCTCATTTTTCGTCATTTTTGCCCTCTAACTTGTGGGGGGTTAGCATCTTAACCATCCCAAATCTTGCTTTATTTATCTAAGGGTCCTTGTGCCATACCTACTATTCTTGCCAATCATCAAGTGAGTCGATTTGCCTTTAATTAAGCCCAAAATCGTGCTAAAACTGATCCAATTAGCTTATTTCCTACAAACGACCATAAAAGGGAGAGAATAGCAAATATGAAGCAAATGACTATGAAAATGATGATAATTAGCTAGATTGACATGCAAAATGAGGTTAGTTAAGGGGTTCTAGGTGCGTAAATAATGACCACATCAAATATCCCCAAACCGAACCTTTACTAATCCTGAGTAAATAGATGACAAAAACTAAGACCTCTATTTAAACTAATCCTAATAGCATATCTGATATAAGACAACTAGCTAGTCTCTCTCCGCCCCTTCAACTCAAAACAAGGCAAGTACTAAGTAAGATGCCTTCTTGCAAGGCTAGTAGGGTCGTGCCGAAATGGCGATACTTCCAAGCTTTAAACACACTAAACGGAGCGTGTCGTTGTTCACTCAATCGAACACATTTATAAACTCAACAAACAACTATCAAGTAGGTAAGTCGAGGTCGATCCGCGAGACGGTGTGCTTTGGGTTCTAAGTCTCTCTATTTCAATTTGCGCAAGTGTCACAATTATAAGGTTTTGGATTTAAACTAAACTAATGAAATTAAGACAACAATAACAAGATATAAACAATTAAATGAAAGTACTAGGGTGTCATGGATTCATAGGAGTAATCAAGGATTTCTACACATGTGACTCTAAATTAGGTCAATGTTATAGTCGGACTATAGACCGAGGCTCTCGATCTTACGACCCTACTTAGGTCGATTCGGGTTAGCTC
This sequence comes from Silene noctiflora, assembly GCA_009801015.1. Classification (NCBI taxonomy): domain Eukaryota; kingdom Viridiplantae; phylum Streptophyta; class Magnoliopsida; order Caryophyllales; family Caryophyllaceae; genus Silene; species Silene noctiflora. The sequence continues at coordinate 47,235 of VHZZ01006459.1, read as the reverse complement.
TCGGGTACACCTGCTCTACCCAATCACCATAAGGCATGGTCCAACAAATCCTAAGGCTCTCGATCTTATAGGAGTGTTGAATAAATAGAGATTCAAACAAGTTTGTCAAACAAGCATTTCATCTTAAAATTATTTAATATTATTACTCTAGTAAAATTAATTGATGTATATTATTATATGTTTGAATTTATGATGAAGATTGATCAATTTTTGATCAAAGTTTGATGAAGAAAATGAAGGAAAAAATTATCCTTATTTTTTCTTCTCTAAATAGGCCAAGTGAGAAATTTATAGAGAATTTTTTGTCTCTTAAAAAACAACCTCTTATTATGTGTGTATGTGAGGTATATATAGGAAATGAAATGTAAACAATTGACATACAATTGTTAGTGGGTGGGTGCCAAACCACATGGGTGACACACAATACCAAAATTGTGACTGACAAAGAGTATTTTGCGTCCATTTCGATTTCCGATATTTGTCCTACAAATGCTTATAAGACTTATATTTATTTACCTTATATAATTAAATATAAATTTAATTTAATTCAATTATTTAACACTTAAATAATACTAATTAAATATTAATGTACACTTAACTTTTAAGGGATATTTTACCATTTTATCAATATAAAATGTGTCTTATAATAATTAATTAACTAATTTAACAACCTCTTGTAAATATTATTAACTAATTACCTCCGCCTCACAATATACAAACATATCATAATAATTTAGTCAATTAACTATTAATTACTAAATTCTGTCTATTTATTAATCAATTATCACATAATTGAATAATATATTCCTTTGGCCCGTGTTCGTAACTCGTCATCAATTAATAAATTCACTTGACTTAATAAAAAGTCAATTTATACAAGATACTAATTATATATCATATCCTATACAAATAATTAGTTTTTCCATTTGGGCATCATCCTATAGGTGTGACCAAAAGGAATCAGTTAATCACCGCCGTCTTACGACTGTAATGTCACACTCTAGTCAGCCGAGCGTTACCGATTTACGTTGATCAACTGAAAAATAAAATATTATATCCTTGATATTCCTTTTACGAGATTTATTATGTATACGCACTATTGAGGAGGATACCTACTCCAACAATCTCCCACTTGTCCGATACAAGTGTGGGCTACCAATTCTCTTGTCCGTTAAAATCTCCCACTCAATGCAAGGTGTCTTTCAGGTCGTACTTGAACACGATCGTATCATGAGTGGTTTCCTCGATCTGGAGAATAACTGTCTGACCGGATAATCTACGATAGATATCATCCGAGCGTGGCCACGCATTTCCAGTCACATCTCCTTGAGTGGCCTTGAGGTATTAAACCTGACAATGGTGGACAATCCTGTTGACCTATTTTCTTCGTTCGATATAGATCACAATGACCCAGTAACTGTCGATTAGCCTCCTTTTACGGCGCGACCTAGGACAAAAATCAATGCCACCGGAAAACTATACCAACTCAAACAAATAGTCGCAAGTCTAAAGAATTGACCCAAATGAATAAATATAAATCCTTGCCACGACTAGGCAACATAAGGACTCTATAAATGGTCACTGTCTGACAGAGTGTCTCCACAGTCTGCCTATGTAATCGGCCAGCCATCTCCATGACCCTATGGTGGTTGAACACACCATCAATCGACTTACAATCTAGTCACTCCGAGATATCACCTTATTAAGTAAGTAGGGATCAAAAGACAATGTTAATCCAGTTCACTTTAATAGGATTCAACATTGTCAATACAACCTATTTGGATGAAACAAGGTATTTAAATTCAAATAGAACTGAACAATAGAGTTTATACACTAAAAAATCAAACAATGAAAGCGATTATCATATATGAAATAATTAATACAATATCTAATTATTACATATCTCATAATCTACAGCAATTCAGGCATTCGACTCAATCCCATAGAAACTACATGACTATCATGCTTAGCTTGAGACAATGGCTTTGTTAAAGGATCAGGAACATTTTCATCTGTCCCAACCTTACAAACTGCTATTTCCTTCCTATCAACGTAATCTCTAATTACATGAAATTTTCGAAGTACATGTCTAGATTTATTACTAGACTTGGGCTCTTTCGCTTGAAAAATTGACCTACTGTTATCACAATAAATAGTGATAGGATCTTCGGCTCTAGGAACTACTCTTAGTCCCTCAAAAAATTGTCGAATCCAAACAGCTTCCTTTGCAGCTTTAGACGTTGCTAAGTACTCAGCTTCCGTTATAGAATCTGCAATGACCGACTCTTTAAACTTCTCCAGCAAACCGCTCCTCTATTTATTATAAGACAAAACTAGCCTAGGATTTCAAATAATCCCTATCTATTTGGAAACTGGCATCCGTGTAACTTTTTACACGTAACTCAGAATCCCCTTCAAACACCAAAAATGAATCCTTGGTCCTTCTCAAATACTTAAGAATATTCTTGACGGCTATCCAGTGACTCTCACCTGGATTTTTTTGGTAAAGACTCATCATACTTAAAGCATACGAGACATCGGGACGGGTGCACATCATATCATACATGATCGATCCAATAGCGGAAGCATAAGGAATCGATTTCATGCGTTCAATATCCTTAGGCTCAGTAGGACACTGTGACTTACTTAAAGTAATCCCACTACCTATCGGCAGAAATCATCTTTTAGAGTTTTCACATTGAACCGGTTAAGAATCTTATCAATATAAGGCTCTTGACTCAAAGCTAAAATCCTTTTAGATCTATCCCTATAGATCCGGATACCTAATATGCGCTGAGCTTCTCCCAAATATTTCATTTGGAAATGATTTCCCAACCATTCCTTTACCGAAGTAAGCATTAGTACATCATTCCTAATGAGTAGTATGTCATCCACATACAATACTAGGAAAACAACCTTATTCCCACTAAGCTTCATGTATAAACATGGCTCATCAACACTTTGAGAAAAAAACATTATGTTTAATAACATGATCAGAGAGATGATTCCAACTCCTTGATGCTTGCTTAATACCATAAATTGATCTCTTAATTTTACATACTTTGTTAGGATTTTTAGGATCCAAAAAACCTTCAGGTTGTGTCATATAAACTTCCTCTTCGAGAAACCCGTTCAGGAAGGCGGTCTTGACATCCATTTGCCATATTTCATATTCATGAAATCCAGCAGTTGATAAAATAATCCGAACAGATCTTAGCATAGTAACTGGTGCAAAAGTTTCGTCATAGTGTAAACCATGAACCTGGGTGAATCCTTTTGCCACCAATCTAGCTTTGCAGACATCTTTATGTCCATCCAAGCCGACCTTGATCTTAAAGATCCATTTGCATTGAAGACGTCTAACATCTACAGGTAAATCTACCAGGACCTATACCTGATTGTCGTACATGGAATCCATTTCGGATCGCATGGCCTCGAGCCATTGTTTGGAGTCTGGACTAGAAATAGTCGCTTTGTAGGTTATGGGTTCGTCACTTTCTAAAAGTAACACGTCATAATCACAATCTTGTTCGATAACTCCTAGGTATTTGTCAGGTTGGTAACTAATTCTACCCGACCTCTTAGGTTCCGAAGGAATTATAACTGATTCAGATGCAGAAAGAACATCTTCCTGTGCCACCTCCTCAGTTTATGGCTCTTGAACTTCATAAAGTTCAAATTTTCTCCCACTCTGTCTTCTAGAAATAAAATTCTTTTCTAGAAAGACAGCAGAACGAGACACGAAAACTTTGCCCTCTTGACGGTGATAGAAATAATATCCACGAGTTTCCTTTGGATAACCCACAAAGAAACACTTGTCGGACCGGGGAGCTAACTTATCATCAGACTTTATGTTACCATAAGCTTCACAACCCCATACACGAAGAAACGACAAGTTAGGGACTTTCCCTTTATCATAGTTGGGGTTCTATTTAGTGAAAATATTACAGACAAAAGTGTGAAACCACAAAATGAGTCATGTAGTTCAGTCTGACTCATCATGGATAGAACCATATCTAATAAAGTTCGATTCCTTCTTTCAGTGACTAGGCGGTCTCACACCAATCAAAAATAAATTACCCTAGACTTGGCTAATAAATGAATGTAGTAAGGTAGGGGTCAAACCACAAAGAAACGAGAGTTACTTTAGAAATGCTATGGTTAGGTTCTATCAAGATCGGTTTACTTTTCTTTTTTAAGAGTTTGGGTGAATGAAATGTAAATAAAATGATGTAAAATTAACAATAATAATTAAAGGAGTCTAGGGGTGTCGGGCCACACATGCATAGGAATATGGTTCATGCTAAACTAGAAATGCATAATGAAGATAAATGTTTAGGTCTATTGACAACCACCTCTCCATATTATTGTCGACCATTGAACGGGTTCTAATGAGCTCTCGCTATGGCTAGATCGGTCTACTACACAATGCTTAGTCTAATTCAAATCTGTGCCTCTCGACTTATAGAATGAATTAATACATTTAACCTAAGATTGTAATCAATAATCTAAGATTAACAAATACAATGCAAACATGTGTAGAAACAAATATGCAACATTATAACATTCTAATTTAACAAGATTAAACAACAACTAATGCATGGCTCCCCTTATCCCTAGACAAATGGTAACTACTAACTCATAATAAAAGTGAAACTAACTAAGAATGCAATACTTTGCATAAACATGATGAATAGAATATAATGACTAAAAGGAAAATAAGAAAGATAATTATAAACTAAACTAAATATTAATAACAAGATGAGAAACTAATAACGAAATGCAAATGAAAATGTAAATAGAAATGCTTTGATAACTACTAGAATGTAAATAGTGTAACAATAACATAAAGTACATTAATATAAAATGAAATATAAATCACTAATAACTAAATAACAAATATAAAAATATGATAACAAATGAAACTAACAAAGGAATTGCTAATGTAAATACTAGAATGAAAGGATTACCGAAATGAAATTGCAACTTTGAGAATGAAGAACAATGTAAAACTAATGAACTTGTATTGAAATTGCAAATGTAACTAAAGGATTGTTTTGTGATTACAAAATGTAAATTCAAACTAAATCATAAAACTAAGGAGAAAACTATGTGAAAGATTAAGAGAATAAAGTGTGTAGAGTGTAAAAATGATGCTCAACAAGGTCGGGATTAGCACCCCTTTTATAGTAACTAAGGAGTGAAACGTAAATAGCATGATAAGGGTCAACCCGGTCGGGGACAGGCCACCCCGGTCGGGGACGTGTGAATTCCGGTTTAAGGCCTTCAATTATTGATTAAAGGCTCGGGGAATCCAATGCTACGCCTTTAACTGCCCTTTAATCACCCGACTTATTGCAAAATGTGTAATCTTAAGCATACAACTCCACATCAATTATTTGGACTTTATTGCACTCCATTCTTTGGTCTTCTTTCTCATTTGTTTAAATTTGTCATTTAATGAATATTAACTTTGCATCTTGGGCCATACTTTCATCATTTGGTCATCAAACCAAGTTGTTTTGCTTTCATGATCCAATCCAGTTTCCACTTAGCTTCGTGAACTTGATATTTGCACATTTGACGGGAAATAGCTACCGAAAGCTACATTTCCTATAAAATATACTAAACACAAGCAAAATACCTAGAAAACGGGATTAGCTCAATACCATACTAATAATAGTGATATAAAAAAGTAAAACCGAGCTAAATTAGAGGGATAAATCGTATATAAAATAGACACATCAAACTCCCCCAAGCTAAACCCTTGCTTGTCCTCAAGCAAGCATAAGAAACTAAGACAAACCCAACAAATGCATAATCCCGAATGAGCTAACAAGCATAATGATTCAAAACCCAAGACAACATGGGCAATGGATAGTGCATATACATGGTTGATATTTACACGACGACACCAATTAAAAGACTTCAAATGAACCTTTAAGCTCTTGCACGATCTCATGACTTTCGGACTCTCACGTTTCACTCATGCTCAAATATATGTAAAAGGATATTTATATAAGTGGCACTCACCTATCCTTGACTAATGAGAGTGTGCCCGCAATCTAATATGCTAGTCATTTCAAGTTACAAGCCAAAACAATCAAATGCAAGCATGATCAAGAAGCCAATGGTTAAGAATAAGACATATGTAATGGGTAAAAAGGGGGAACAAATAAATTATGGTATGTAGAGCTAAGTCAAGCTAGCAACAACCAAATGAAAGGATGCTCAATCCCAAATTAAACCCAGTATTGGAGGTCAAAAAGAACAACATAAGACCTCTTCTAAGACAAATTATAAGAATATTCTCCAAAATTGTTTATGATTAACATGAGAACATCTTACTTCAAACCTCTTCTTTTTCAATTCATGCTTCTTTTTTTCATTTTTCTTTCATCTTTTTCATTTCATGTTTCATTTCTTTTATTTTGTTTTTCTTTCCCTTTCTTTCATAACCAAAATCTGGAAAATATCAATTTCGGCATACCAAGCTCACAATGACCTTATAAAACAATGATAAAATCCAAAATGAGCACCCTAACACCAATGACATAGCTACTAGCTTAAAAAGGTAGATAAGTATATAATGTAGGTAGGCAAATTGTAAACATGTGTAAGAAGGGGCTAGAAATGGGCAACATAATCAGTGTGAATGGCTTCAAATGCATAGCATATTATGAAAGTAATGCTTAAAAAGATGAAACAAAAACCATACTTTTATGTAATTGATATGACACAAACCATAAAGAGACCTACACTCACCTAAGTGAGACTATATATGAATGCAATGGTCTAAGGAGGCTCTACCTTACCATATTGTGGCTTGCCAAAAGTCAAGATCAAGCCTATTTGGTTCAAAATTCATCATTCACCTACTATGTCAAGACATCCCCATGAATTCAATTATCCCATCAATATAAACAAATCATAAGCTATCAAGAAAAAAATTGGGATATACAAGAGGGCAAAATCATGGATCATGGCAAGATGTGGGCAAAAACAACGCAAATGAAACACAAAACTCAAATACTTTCAGAAATTTTCTGAAAATGCAAACTAAACTATCATGCAAATGCAGTACACCCCGGGTGAAAAGAGGGAACAAATAAATTATGGTATGTAGAGCTAAATCAAGCTAGCAACAACCAAATGAAATGCTCAATCCCAAATTAAACCCAATATTGGACATAAAAAACAATAACATAAGACCTCTTTTAAGACAAATTATAAGAATATTCTCCAAAAATTTTGATGATAACATGAGAACATCTTACTTCAAACCTCTTCTTTTTCAATTCATGCTTCTTTTTTTCATTTTTCTTTCATCTTTTTCATTTCATATTTCATTTCTTTTATTTTATTTTCTTTCCCTTTCTTTCATAACCAAAATCCGAAAAATAGCAATTCCGGCATACCAAGCTCACAATGACCTTATAAAACAATGATAATATCCCAAATGAGCACCCTAACACCAATGACATAGCTACTAGCTTAACAAGGTAGATAAGTATATAATGTAGGTAGGCAAATTGTAAACATGTGTAAGAAGGGGCTAGAAATGGGCAACATAATCAGTGTGAATGGCATAAAATGCATAGCATATTATGAAAGTAATGCTTAAAAAGATGAAACAAAAACCATACTTGTGCGTAATTGATATGACACAAACCATAAGGAGACCTACACCAACCTAAGTAAGACTATATATTTAATGCAATGGTCTAAGGAGGCTCTACCTTACCATATTGTGGCTTGCCAAAAGTCAAGATCAAGCCTATTTGGTTCAAAATTCATCATTCATCTACTATGTCAAGACATCCCCATGAATTCAATTATCCCATCAATATAAACGAATCATTAGCTATGAAGAAAAAATTGGGATATACAAGAGGGTAAAATCATGGATCATGTCAAGATTTGGGCAAAAATAAGGCAAATGAAACACAAAACTCTAATATTTTCATAAATTTTCTAAAAATGCAAACTAAACTACCATGCAAATTGATGTGAAGTTTAATTACCGCAAGTGCACGGTGTTATTGTAGCACTTAGGGTGTCGAATCCACAAGGAGCAATGCAATACTCGTTGATTTTAGAAGATAGTTAAGCTAGGTCGACAAGATATAAGAATTTGATTTTGAATAACTAAATAACTAAACTAAATAGAAACTAATAAGCAAACTAATTAAAACAAACTAATAGCAAGCAAATAGATGAGATTAAT
>VHZZ01006457.1:65142-80291 GCA_009801015.1 Silene noctiflora | reverse complement strand
AGTTGACCAAATAAACGAATTATCCCTTACGTATTCTTTTATGAGATTTAAATATGTGATCGCAATATTGTCGAGGACACATACTCCAACATATATAACCCATCATACGGAAGAACTGAGTAGGGAAACCCTACCAGATTAGCAAATCCAAGCAAGCACAACAAACAAGGCTAGAATTGCTTCTCTACGAACTCGTCACCTAACAAGGATAATCAAACAACACTAATCACAAACCATCACTAAAACCCCTTAATCCCCAAATCAACCCAAATTAGGGTTTGTGTAATACTACAAATTTCTAGGTATAGAATACTCGGTCGAGTGGGAGGTACTCGACCGAGTGTGTCATCGAGTGGGTTGAGTCAGGCTTCTGACTTAGGGGTACTCGACCGAGTTAAGTGGTACTCGGTTGAGTGTGGCGTACTCAGTCGAGTATGTTAGGTACTCGACCGAGTGCCCGGTCTGTTTATGTTATTTTCCGCGGTTTGATTAAGATAATTCAAGAAGGATATAAACAGTGTGTTATCGACTTAATCATTTTATTATCACTCTTAAACACTTTTCACAAACTAAGAACGATGTTCACTTCTTCTCCTATTATCCTAATCATTCCAAGGCTAGGGTTCATCATTTATGGGGGTTTTCGCATCTTATCGTTTGTCAATAGTTGGGTAAGTCTTTTACCTTATTAATCTATCGTTTTGTTAAAGTTATGCAAACCCTACTTGGGTTATTTGGGGGTTTTAGGGTGGTTATCAGTTATATGGAGTTGTTATTGATTGATTGATATCGTAATAGGTGAGGACTTCGTAGAGGAGGCGTTCTAGCCTGCTTTGCTTGTGAATTTTGTTGATTTCTGATAAGGTAGGGTTTTCCTACTCAGTTGGTTGTGTAATTGGCATAAGATGTGATCGTTGTTGATTGATTGGCATTATCATCATTGTGATTGTGATTATATCATTGTGTTTGTGATTATATTGTTGTTGGTTATTGTTATAGGACCGTTTTCGGGAGATGGTTCCAACCCCATGTTCGCCCCTTGTGGCTCCCGTCACAAGAGGGATGTGAACATTAATGATCTGGGTTCGCTCGTTGCGATGAATGGGGCTTAGGTGGTAAGGATGCGGTCCCCACTGGCGGTGTGGGTTTCCCATTGCGATGGGAACCTGGCAGGGCTACAAACCTCAATGTGTAGTTTGTTACTGGTTACTTTTGGAGTTTGGAGGATGGTGATGCTCGGATTTGTCGTCATTTCCGGCTCAAAAACTATTTATAAAAACTCAATTATATTTGTATAATTGGGATCGAATCCACAAGGATGGCGGGATTTGTATATAGCTCATTCAAACATTAGTTTAGTGGAATAATAAAAGGAGGTGGTTAACTATTGACTAAAATGTAGACAAATGATAATAGTGAGATTAAACTAGGTGAATATGCTAACAAGGATTTGTAAACAATTGATAAAAGGGTAAGGTCTTCGGGTTCACCCGAGTAAGGTGGACTAGAATATAGGATTAACAAGTTATGGGTAATTTAATGGTTTAGGTTTAAGGCCTAATTTCGTAGATCACCTAAAGTCTTTAACAAAGTCTTCACTTTGGTCCAAACTCAACATGCATAGACTATCTAGCATCCCCTAACATTGTCATGTAAGAGTATACTAAACATAAATCAACAAAAGCCTTGAACTTTCATGCAAACATTTCATCAAACACTTCATACGCATAAACATGTAAACCAAGCATTCACCCAAAACCCACATGTTAACTACCCATATTCATTATCTAAACCCTTACTCAAGATCCCCCTAAACCCTACAAGAGACTACTCACTCATGCTTGAAATAAAAATGTAAACGATTGAGTAAACACAAGCAAACAAAGCAATAAACATTGTACTAATTGAACCAACAATTGTAAAGGAAATAGAAATGACAATTGAGAATTAAACCAAAAAAAGTAGAAATTGTACCAATAACAAGGGAAAGATTGAACCTTGGATTAATAATGGAAGAATTCCTTCAAAATATTCTCTTAGAAACCCAATATCCAAATGTAAACTATTCAACTATTACTAGATCTAAGCTAATTTTTAGGCTAATTAACACTTAATTAAGGAAACATTAAAGTTTGCTTAAGGAAATATTGAATGCTTAAACTAGGGTTATGAAATCTAGGGTAGTCTGTCTAAATGAGATTAACAATGGGGTTTATATAGTATCCTATTGTTTTAGGTCCAACTAAGGAGTAAGGCCCAAATTCTCGTGTAGGAGAGCTCCCATCCAGGCCACCAGCCGCTGGCCTCCCTACTGGTGCCGAGCAATTGTCAAATTGGAGCTGAATTCTTGTTAATGTTGTTCCCTGCCGGTGAGTCGGCTGCTGTCCAACCGGCAGAGAACCACTCATCTTTCTTTTTTTCTTCCTTTTCTCTTCTTCACTATTGCTCCGTGCCGGGGCACCGGCTGCCGGGACCTCTACCGGCGCCGAGAAAATCTCATTTAATTCCCAAAAATTTCCTCCAAAGTGGCTAAGTAGTGGGGATGGTCGCCCAGCCGGCCGGTCGGCTTCCGGCCTACCGGCTGAGAAACCCTCTCAGCTTTTTCCTCCTCTTCTTTTCTCTTCTTGGCATCAAATCCTCTTTACTTGCTCCCATTTATTCATTTTCGTCTCAATTCCTACAAAATAAGATGAAATTTCATAGTACGGGAAATCGGGATGCAAAATGCAAGTAGAGGTACGTAAAACTGTGTAAAAATGGTCAAAATGAAAAGAAAATAAGAGAGAATTATGGCTAGATAAACATGTATCAAAATTCTCCATACTTGAGTCTTACTCGTCCTCGAGTAAGTGCCCTAAACTCAACCTAGACCCTTAATGTAGACTAATAACATGAACACATTATTCTTAATACCCGAATCGGGTTTAGCTTCACCTAGAGCCCCTTCAACTCACAATTTAACAAAGGGGAAGTGCCCTATTGCAAGGCAAGTGAGGTCTTGCTACAAAACTTTGATTCAAAATAGTATTAAACATCAAGTTAAGCATGAAAAATGAATCAATCAAAATACGCACACTTGCCTCATTCAAGCCGGATTTCTTAAAACCGAACAAAGAAAGTCTTTTGTGGAGGATGTCGTCTCAAAGTCTCACCAAGGTGTCGATCCCCTAATTCTAGCTCAAGTAACCAACATTGACAACACGAAAGTCCTAGAAACACATTCTAAGCAGGGGAAGTGGAAGTACGTAGCTATACTCCCAAGATTGACATGACACACACGAGATTCGACTCCATATCAAGCCTATGACCAAAGGGATACCTAACATTGACTCTCATGGGTTTTATTCGTCACTCAATGAAAGAACGGGATGATTTATGTGAAAAAAAGTATCCAAAATCACTCTCCTAACTCGATTTGCGAAGCATTCCCGCAATCTAACATGGTACTCCATCCAATATACGCAAGAGAAGCGTTAAAATGACATGCATGTAAATGAGACAATGAGGGTTTTAACGGGGATCGGGTTCGGTGAAAATGGGTTGGTGCAAGCACTGTTTTAGGACATGTGGAGTTAATAGATCGAGTAGTCGCCACAATCAACTAATTCACTAAACAATAACCAAAGCAAAAGAATTTTTGTACAAAATTTGGCCAAGGTTGCCATATCTAAACGATTCAATCCATTTCCTTACTAAACAAGATTATATTGCCAATATCAACACCTCTTTATTAAACAAATAACGCATTCTTTTCTTTTTCTTTTTCTTTTTCATTTCATTTTTCTCTTTTTCTATTCAATTTTATTTCTTTCATTTTCTTTACTTGCAACCTCCTTATTCAAGCACGTGTGCCAAGATAAACTTCTCTCAAATTTTAAGTATCAAAACCCCCAAAAGCAAGGTTCCGACCTAAATTTCCTCAACTAATGAACTAAAACAACCTACTCGACCAAGGAAGGATGTTTTTGGAATGTGGCTCATGTCATTGGTTAACCAAATGAATAGGCTTAGGCTCAAATGGGTTCACAAAAAGAGGACCAAAGCAAAAGGGTACAAGGGAGGCTTATATGGCTATGTGAGGCTACTTTATTTGGACAAAATCATCTTAATATGCACATCAACACTTCTACGGAATCAAGGAACAAGCTCCATGATTATGCGTTTTGACATGACACACCACGTAAGGAGCACTACTCACAAGACCTAGACGGGACCGGTTTGATGGACCGGCCATAAGGAGGCTCTAACCTCACATTTGAGTAGCTATGTCGATTCTAGGTCAAGTCTCGAGCCTAATACGGTCTCACAAGGTGGTCACAACTTGGTCATTAAGCTAGATTTCCAGATTTTTGCAAGCAAAAACCCTAACATGTGTCATAAAAAAGGTACAAGCTATCAAAAGGGAAATGATACGGGCAAAACAATTATCATCATTATCGACATGGACCCTCAACATTTAGACCTTTCATGCACTATTTACAAACGAAATGCAAGTGTATGAAATGCAATTAACATATATGAACAAACTACGTGAATGCAAGAGTGAACACGTATATACATATCTAGTCTAAATGCATATAATTTCTAATCCTAACAGCACATCATCAACAACACTCATCTTCCAAAACGGTTCCCAAAGGGAACACCCACATCACATATCCCGTCCTCCTCCATGTTAATATATACAAAATGAAAAGGAAGGATAAAAGAGAGAATTGGAAGAATTTTATGAAGCGTCTTCTCCGATGCAATGCGCGCGTTGCCTATCAACAAGGTTAGTACCAAACAATATATACAATGAAAGAAAAGCATGTTTTTGCAATTTTTTGAAATTTTTTAATTTTTAGGCATTTTCTTGAAATTTTTATCAAATTTACAAATAAATAAAAACAAATATTAACAAATATACAAAAAGTGGATATTTTCCTCCCCACACTTAAGATTTACATCGTCCTCGATGGAATAAAATTTAAGGAGAAAATAGGAAAAAGAAATAACTTGTTTTTATATTTTTGTTAATTTTTGAAATTAAATAACATGTTTTTGTTGATTTGAAATTTATTAAAATTAAAATAACTTGTTTTTTTTTTTTTGGGCCTCCTCCCCACACTTAATATTTAAAATATGGTGAAATGTGGGTAGGAGGCAATTAAAGATGAAGAAAAATAACATATTTTTATGTATTTTTGAATATTTTTAAAAGAAATAACATGTTTTTGGTATTTTGTTCGATTTTTCAATTTTTCTATTTTTTTTTTGTATTTTCAAATATAAATTCAATGCATGACCTATCCTATATGCTAAATTGAAATACAATGCAATTATTCTATATGAATGCAAATCCTATATGTGACAATATATGACAAATTGAAATTCTAATGCAATCCGAAATGAATGCAACTATATGAATTCTAATCTAATATATACAAATATACTAAATGCATGCAGAAGTCGAAATATGAATAAGAGAATTTGGATTGACGGGAATTATACTTGTGCTTTGGATTGAAATGGGAGCAAGGCCAACCGCATCACTCGGCGGCATCGGCATCCGTGTCCATGCCTTCTTCATACTCGTCGTACTCGAGATTGCGAATGAGATCATCAGCGTTAAAGTTCACGTCACCACCGCCCCCGCACGACCGGGAGGCTCCAACATCACTATCAAAATAAGGCCGGACATCGCCGAGCCATTGAGCATCTTGCCCCTCTTGTTGTGGTGGAAAGATTGGGGCGGAGAAGTAGTCTTGTTGGAGATTGAGCTCTCCATGAACCATGCCTTGTTCTCCGCCGGTATATCCACCATCTTGCCATAGGTGATAGGAAGGTTGAGAGTTGTCTTGAGAAACGTAGCCCCGTATACAAAAGTCGTCGTAGATGGGGTATTGACCGGTACCTTGATCATAGTAAAGCCGGTCCAACTTCCTCCCAAGGACTTGGCTCTCACCCACCGCCGTTTGTATCCCCAAGTTCATATTCTCCATACAAGTGATGAGGTCGGGGTGCATGGGAGGGTATTGGGGTTGTGATGAGGAAGCCTCACCTTGTTGGAATTGCCATGGGTGAGGTTGTAGGGTCGGTATGGTGAATAGGAGAGAAGATGCGGTCTCTCGTGGGTTGTCTGGACCATAAGTGATAGGAGGGTCATTTGGTGGTTGAGTCGGGTCCTCCTCGGCTTCAATTGGGAGGAAGTAAAGCTCTTGGCCAGGCTTGATGATTAATTATTTTGCATTGGAAAGCAGAACCGAGTTCCGTTTTTGGATTTGCCAATAATCAAGACCGTCATGGGGGTTGGTCTTTATCCACTCAAGGTTCTTTGTCAAGTAGGCTTTGGTGAGGTAATACTCTCCGGGAACCCAAATCATAGTGGATAGGTCCACCAAATGGTCAAGGTTCTTTGAAATTCGGATGATGATGCCACCCACATGAAGAGGGACGCGTTGTCCCAGGGATTTCGATAGCTTGGCAAGGTGAAGGGCCATATGGTGGGCCACATTGATTTGGAATGGGATGGGTTTTGTGAAGAGGTACGAGCCTAAAATTTTGAGCTCATCTGTTCTAACGGCCTAAGGCTCATCCCAAGCAAACACGGTGCACCCCATGAATCTAAGACATACCCTCATAGGAGCATTATGACAAGATGTAGCGACCCTTTTTACACCATTTTTATCTTCAAGGCCCGATATGGCCATCCAAGTCCGGGAATAATGAAAGTTTTCGGGCACCTTGTGAGATAGTGCATCCTCCAACCCAAATATTCTAGATAGCCGGGATACGGAAATACAGTGGTCACAGTTCATGAGACGGAAATAGAGGTAAGCCACCATTCCCGTTTGGCGGTGCTTGTCAAGACGCAAGATACTCAAGAATTCCCAAGTTATCCGGGGGTAAGTCTATTCATGGATGGCGTACATCTCCTTCATACCCACTCCTTTGAACAATTTTTCGGTCTCTTTGTCAAACCCGAGGTTTCTCATTAAAGGGAAACAAATAAATCGAGTAGGGTGGATGGGGCGATTCTTAAATAAGATGAACTTACCTTTTTGTAGTTGTGTGACAAATTGGACTTCCGAGTAGTTCGGATCCGGGTTGGTGTCGGTGGCGGCCGCCTTGACAAGCTCCACTTGAATCCGTGCCAAGTCCCTTCTTGTCCTTTTAGATGCCATTAGGAAATGTTTTTGTGAAGGGAAGAAGGAAGGTTGATGTTGGGATGGTGTTTTGTGGAGGTACGAGGGAGTTTGGGTGAGTGGTAATGGTGTTTTGGGTGATAAGGTGAGAGAAGAAGATTGAAGAAGATAAGAGTGAAAGAATGAAATAATAAGGGGTGTCGTGTGTTTTTTAGCCTGAATTGGGGTCATGAGCCAATCCATGGACCGGGCGCCGGTTCATCGACTGGGACCCCTCTTTCTAAATTCCAAAACTTTTCAATTGTTTGCAAAACTGAAAAGGTACGGCGTCGGTGGGGGCACCGGCTGCCGGTCCACCGGCACGCGCACACCCGCAGTTCTCCTCTCCTCAGCTTTTCTTCAGTACTAATGCTCGCTGCCGGTGGGCCGGCCTGCCGGCAGAGAGATCTCCTTCTCTCTTTTCTTCGTTTTTCCTTAAATGCTGGTGTTCTCTGTCGGTGAGCCGGCTGCCGGCCTACCGGCAGAGAACTACCTTGCTTCAAAAAATGGTTAAGTATTCAGCATGGGGTGCCCCAGCCGGTGAGTTGGCTGCCGGCCTACCAACAGGCACCCCCTTCACTTAAGATCAATTTCTTTTCTTCAATTTTGAAAAATGCTCGGTGCCGGTGGGGGCACCGACAGCCGGTCCACCGGCATAGAGCCATTGTAGCTCAATTTTCATGTTTTCATCAATCCCTTTCAATAATAATCAAAACCCGACTTCTTCACTTGCCCCGTTATTGCGAGTTTTCCGCTGTCATACTGATCATGTCGGGAAATGGGCCAAATGAAGGATTAGCTTGTGTCCCGTAATGCTCCTCCAGACAACTCAAAAGTGACCTCCCGTCACCTAATCCAATTTTACACAAGTAAGTGATTAAAATGTACTGATAAACTACCTAAATGCATGCAATATTTACAAAAAATGGTGGTTCTTATGGAACTCCACCAAACCATTTCCTTGCTTTGAGAATTAAACATCTTCCTCCTTGGGGAGCGGGTCCCCGAGGTATAACACTTCGATTGTCCCCTTCTCTTGCCCATCATAGTACATCTTCACCCTTTGACCATTGACTTTGAAATTTCCACCTTCTTCACTCCAAAGTTCGAATGCGCCATGGGGTGAGATATCAACGACTTTGAAGGGTCCCGACCATCTAGATCGGAGCTTGCCCGGGAATACCTTAACCTTAGAATTGAACAAGAGAACACGATATCCCACACATATATTTTTGTCGACAATCTTGGCATCATGCCACTTCTTCGTTTGAACCTAAGCTCTTCCAACTCATTCATTTACAAGAATCGTGCTTCACCCGCCGCATGAATGTTGAAGTTCATATATTTTAAGGCCCACCATGCTTTATGCTCCAATTCAACGGGAAAATGACACGCCTTGCCATAAACAAGTTTTTATGGCGTTGTGTCAGGGGGTGTCTTAAATGCCATTCTTAAAGCCCAAAGAACATCGGGGAGCTTTTGTGACCAATCTTTCTGACTTTTGTTTGTCACTTTCTCCAATATAGCCTTGACTTGGCGGTTGGAGACCTCCACTTGGCCACTTGTTTGTGGATGGTAGGCAAGGGCGGTCTTGTGCCAAACTCCATGAGATTCCAACAATGCTTTGAACGTGTTCTTACGGAAGTGAGAACCACCGTCACTTATCACGACTCATGGGGTTCCAAATCTAGGAAAGATGGTACCTTTGAACAATTTCATTACCACTTTGGAATCATTAGTTGGTGATGAAACCGCCTCAATACATTTCGAAACATAATCGACGACCACTAGGATGTATTCATTCCCGCACGAGTTAGGAAAAGGACCCATGAAATCGATTCCCCAACAATTGAAAAGTTCAATTTCAAGGATGTTGGTGAGAGGCATTTCATTCCTTTTGCCAATGTTTCCCGTTCGTTGGCAAACATCATATGATTTCACTAAGTGGTGAATGTCTTTGAACATAGAGGGCCAATAGAAACCGCTTTGTAGCACCTTGGCAATTATTCGTGAAGTGGCCAAGTTCCCACCATAGGCCGAGTTATGGAGCCTATCAACGATTTTCATTCCCTCTTCTCTTGATACACATATCTTAAACATCCCATCCCCACACTTTCGTAACAAGTGAGGATCGTCCCAAAAATATCTCTTGGCATCATGTTTCAACTTCCTCCTTTCTCTTGGATTGAGCTCTTCCGGAATAAACTCACTAACCACATAATTTGCCAAGTCCGCAAACCATGGTACTTTGATGCTCACTTCCTTAAGACTATCCTCTCTCAACCACTCATTAATTGGGCCACTCTCATCTTGAACCCCATGATCTTCAATTGAAAGTCTTGACAAATGATCGGCTACGACATTCTCGACCCCGCCTTGTTTTTAATCTCAAGATCAAACTCTTGGAGTAGAAGGACCCATATCAAAAGTCGTGGTTTTACATCTTTCTTCACCATTAGTTGTCTCAAGGAGGAGTGGTCGATGTAAACCACCACCTTGGACCCAACTAGATACGGCCGGAATTTCTCAATAGCATGAATTATAGCAAGCATTTCCTTCTCCGTGGTTAAGTAGTGGCATTAAGCTTGATCAAGTGTCTTACTAGAGTAGTAAATCACATGATGCTTCTTGTCAATATTTTGGCCAAGGATCGCTCCCATGGCATAGTCCGAGGCATCACACATGACTTCAAATGGAAGGCTCCAATCCGGTGCTCGGATGATGGGAGCCGTCACTAAAGCTTGCTTCAACCTAAGAAAGGACTAAAGGCAAAGTTCATTAAATTCAAAGGGGACATCCTTGAGTAGAAGGAAGTTAACGGTTTTGCTATTTTGGAAAAATCCTTAATAAACCGCCTATAAAAGCCGGCGTGGCCAAGAAAGCTCCTCACTCCCTTCACATTTGAAGGAGGTGACAAGTTCTCTATAACCCCCACTTTGGCACCGTCAACCTTTATTCCCCTCATGGATATGATGTGACCGAGCACAATTCCTTCTTCCACCATGAAATGGCACTTTTCCCAATTAAGGACCAAATTGTGCTCTTCACATCTCCTCAAAACATTAGACAAATTGACTAAACCATGATCAAATGAGTCCCCATGGACACTAAAGTCATCCATGAAGACTTCCATGCTCTTTTCAAGGAAGTCGGCAAAGATAACCATCATACACCTTTGGAAGGTGCCGGGTGCATTTCACAACCCGAATGGTATGCGCCGATAAGCATAAACACCGATGGGGCATGTGAAAGTTGTTTTCTCTTGGTCGTCCGAGTGGATAGGGAGTTGGAAAAACCCGGAATAACCGTCAAGAAAGCAATAATAAGCATGCCCCGCAAGACTTTTAAGCATTTGATCAATAAAGGGTATGGGGATGTGGTCTTTGAGGGTGGCGGCATTTAATTTTCGGTAATCAATGCACATACGCCACTCGGTCACCGGAAGAGTAGGCACGTGAGTACCATCCTCTTGCTCCACCATGGTCACCCCTCCTTTCTTGGGGACCACATGGACGGGATTCACCCACTTACTATTGGTGATTTGGTAGATTATCCCCGCTTCAAGCAATTTTAAAACTTCATTTTTCACAACTTCGGCCATTTTCGGGTTTAATCTCAGTTGACCCTCAACTTTAGGTTGACTCCCCTCCTCAAGATTGATCCGATGCATGCATAAGTTAGGATTCAATCCCTTGATATCCTCAATGTTATACCCTAGTGAGCTTTTGTGGGTTTTCAAGACTTTCAAAAGTTTGTGTTCTTGAACCTCACTAAGTTTAGCATCGATTATCACGAGATAAGTCTCTCTCTCATCAAAAAAGGCATACTTTAGTGAGGGAGGTAAGAGGTTTAAGTTGTACCTTTGGAGGGATCAATCCCTCCACTTTCTTCAAGAGCTCTTCATCAACTTCATGTTCTTCATCCATTTCCTCCTCATGAATGGCAATTTGAAACACTTCTTCCATTTCTAATTCTTCCCTTGCCACTTCCTCAACTACTTCATCAATGATTTCAAGCGTGCATGCTTCATCTAGCTTTGGCCATTTCATAAGATTAGGAAGGTTAAACTCAACTTTATCGCCCTCTATTTTAAAGGTAAGCCGCCCATCTCTTACGTCAATCAACACTCCTCTGGTAGCCAAGAATGGTCTACCGAGGATGATGGGGGTGTGGTTATCCTCGGTAATATTTAGGACAACAAAGTCGGCGGGAATCAAATATTTTCCAACCTTGACGGGTACATCCTCAAGTACCCCTAAGGGGGGCTTGACAGACCTATCCGCCAATTGGAGGGTCATGTTTGTCGGAACCACATCATAAATACCAATTTTCTTAGCAACTTTCAAAGAAGCACACTTACACTTGCCCCTAAATCACATAGAGCTCTAAATATTGGAACACCGCCAACTACACAAGGTATGAAGAAGCTTCCCAGGTCACCAAGCTTATGTGGCATTTTGTTTAGAAGTAGAGCACTGCACTCTTATTCCATGGCCATCATTTGTTGGTCACCTAAGGTCCTCTTCTTGGTCAAGATATCTTTTAAAAACTTGGTGTAGGTTGGCATGTTCAATATTACCTCGGTAAAGGGTAGAGTCACTTCAAGTTTTTCCAACATTTTACAAAATTTAGGGTACTTGAAGTTTTCTCTAGTCTTTAAAGCTCTAGTGGGATAGGGAATGTTGTTGATAAGTTGAGAGTTAGATGATACCTTGAGAGAAGTTGGCATGTTTGTTACCTTAGTGGAGGGTTGTAAAAGCACTTCCTCGGTAACCTCTTCACCCATCTCCTCTTCATAGGGAAGGTCTTCAACCAAGCCATCAACATCCTTGTCCACATGAGTTCCCCCACTTGAAGATGCTTCACCTGTTATCTTCCCTTTCTTGATCTCACTCATCCTTACCGATGGTGTTATTGGAGGGCTTTCTTTACCATCATTCATGCTACTCCGCTTTCTCTTGGATCTACTTCAACTTCACGATCTTTATATGGGTCTTCAAGCTCCACCCCACTCCTCAAAACTACCGCATGGGCTTGATGGTTTGCCGAGGCATCTTTTGAGCTTTGGCCTTGGGCAGGGAAACCACCCGGCGGTCTTTGAGGGTTGACTAATGCTTGGGCCGCCATCCGAGCTTCCATTTATCTCATCTCACGTTGATTAGCATTCTTCAAGTTGATCACCTCTTGGTTGTGGGTTATTTGTATATTCTTCATTACTTTCAACAATTCACTAATTTGAGAGTCATTTGTTGGCTCTTGGAATGGTTGGTTAGTCAAAGGTAGAGGAAACCCATAGTTAAATCGGTTGTTAGGGCTTTGGTTGTTGTTATTGTTGTTTCCCCCTTGATAATTTCCTCTAGGCCCTTTGTAACCTTGAAAATTTGAATTGTAGCCTTGTTCTTGGAATCTATGACCAAACCCTTGGCCAAACCCTTGATTAGCTTGATTTCCTTGATTCCCTTGATAAAACCCTTGGTTGCCTTAGTTACCCCCATAATCTTGGAACCCTTAAGGCTGGTTTCCAAAATTTTGGTTTTGGTTATTGTTTGGCCATTGGTTTTGGTTGCCAAAGTTGGTTCTTTGATTATGACCTCCACCTCTTGGTTGAGAAAATTCGGGTGGGTTAGTGTTTTGTTGAATGTGTTGAGGGTTTTGCACATTTTTGCTCTTATAGCTCAAGAGTGGGCTATTTCTCATACTCGTATGATAGAAATTCGAGTTGGGGTTGTAGTTGTTTTGGTTGTTGAAAGGTGGTCTTGGAGGCCTCATGTTGTTGTTGTAACTTTGGAAGGCATTCACATCTTGGACATTCTCATCATGTCCTGTGTTGTAAGAATTGTTAGCACACACATCAAAGGTATGACCTACTCCTCCACATATCTCAAAAGATATATTAGGAGTCACCTCTTCCATGGGTGGACCATGGGAGGTTCTAGCTTGACTTACTTGATTCTAGTGCATTTGCTCAAGCTTCTTTGTGAGAAGATCGATCTTTGCATTGGTTTCGGCATTTGAGCTAGATTGAGCCTCTTAAGGATATCAGCTACTCCTCCTCAACATGTTGCCTCTTGAACCGTAATTAGATTCCGAGTCCGCCATTTTCTTGATTAAGGCCGAGCCTTCTTCATCTCCTAGATGATCAAATCCTCCCCTCGTGGAGGCATTCACCATCTCTTTTGTTCTAGCCAACAATGTTTGGAAGCAAGTTTGGGTGATGTACCAAGTCGGAATCCCATGGTGTGGAGAACGATCAAGGAGGTCTTGAAACCTTTCCCAAGCTTCCCCTATAGACTATCCATATTCTTGTTGAAATATGGTTATTTCATTGCGGAGCATAGCGGTCTTGGTGGATGGGTAGTATTTAGCTAGAAAAGCTTTGTCTAGAGCATCCCATGTGGTGAAAGTGTTCGATGCATGAACATTCAAACAACGATCCGCTTCGTCCCTTAACGAAAATGGAAATAACATCAATCTTAGGGTGTCTTTCGGGACTCCATTACGCTTCATCATTGCCACCTTACTCTTAAACTTCCTAAGGTGGGCATGAGCATCCACATCAATATTTCCACTAAAGCTATCCCTCTCAATAAGACCAAATTGAGCGGGGTGTATCTCAAAGTTGTTAGGAGCCACGGCCCCGAAGTTAATTGAAGCGGACATATCATCATGGTTTGGGCGGTTCTGATCTCG
Organism: Silene noctiflora; assembly: GCA_009801015.1. NCBI lineage: Eukaryota > Viridiplantae > Streptophyta > Magnoliopsida > Caryophyllales > Caryophyllaceae > Silene > Silene noctiflora. The sequence goes on along the minus strand of VHZZ01006457.1, from coordinate 66,435 downwards.
TAAAGCCGCCATTTGTGGAGGTTTAATTGGTGTATTTGGTGGTGTTTGGAGAGGTGTGTTTAGAAGTATTAAATTATGGAAGGGGTTTTCTTCTTGTGGATCAATTGTGACATCTGTTTGTTGTTGAATAGTGGTTTCAAGGTGCGTTTGGGTGATTGTGGTTGTTTGGTTTATGGTTGTTTGGGAGGTAACCCGAACTCTTGCCAAGGTCCTTGTCCGTAAGGCTCGATAAAGCCTTTACGAGTCGGAGTTAAAAAGCAAGTGATTATCGTTCCTCCTAGGCATACAACTTGACAAACAATGAGACTCTTAGTGCTTTAGGAGCACTAGGGATTAACAAAAATACAAACACTCTTCAAGAAACAAGCAACTACTCAATTAAACAAACAACAAGAACTAGACTAAAGCTAAGATTCAAACTGGCTAAGTATAATATATTACCATCCCCGGCAACGACGCCATTTTGATGCTCGAATTTATCATCATTCCCGGTTGAAAAACTATTTATAAAAACCCAACTATAGTAGTATAATTGGGGTCGAATCCACAAGGATGGCGGGATTTGTATATAGCTCGTTCAAACTCTAGTTTAGTCGGATAATAAAAGGAGGTGGTTAACTATTGACTAAAATGTAGACAAATGATAATAATGAGATTAAAGTAGGTGAATATGCTAACAAGGATTTGTAAACAATTGATAAAAGGGTAAGGTCTTCGGGTTCACACGAGTAAGGTGGACTAGAATATAGGATTAACAAGTTATGGGTAGTTTAATGGTTTAGGTTTAAGGCCTAATTTCATAGGTCACCTAAATTCTTTAACAAAGTCTTCACTTTGGTCCAAACTCAACATGCATAGACTATCTAGCATCCCCTAACATTGTCATGTAAGAGTATACTAAGCATAAATCAACAAAAGGCCTGAACTTTCATGCAAACATTTCATCAAAACTTCATATGCATATACATGTAAACCAAGCATTCACCCAAAACCCACATGTTAACTACCCATATTCATTATCCAAACCCTTACTCAAGATCCCCCTAAACCCTACACGAGACTACTCACTCATGCTTGAAAGAGAAATGTAAAAGATTGAGTAAACACAAGCAAACAAATCAATAAACATTGTACTAATTGAACCAACAATTGTAAAGGAAATAGAAATGTAAACAATTGAGAATTGATAAGTGCTTATTTTATACATTTTAACCCCTTATATTAGCTCTACTTTACATGTCATTTAGCACTTATCATAGTGTTTTTGAGCTAATATTGTTATTCTAGTTGCAT
>VHZZ01006457.1:33737-45156 GCA_009801015.1 Silene noctiflora | reverse complement strand
GGGTCTATGGTATGTGTAAGTGATTGTGTGAGGTTCTGATCTCATGAGTAGTAGTATGGTAGGACATTCATAAAGTCGTTATCTTGTTATTCCGTGTAATATGTTATGTATCGTGGTCTAATAGGACGATATTCAGAAAGGGTAATGGGTGGTTGGATGAGTCGTGAGATAATCGTTGTGCCAGGACTCTGTTTATTGGTAAAGTGGTTGTTGTGTTCCGGGTTGCGGTCCGGGCACGGTACTCCGTGCTGTGATGCGGGTACTTTCGTGCTGCAGTGCGGCTGTTGGTGACGGTGTTGCGATGCCATCATCGGTGGTGGTGGAGTAGGTGGGGTACTTGTGAGATGAACTTTTGAAAGATTGTGTCCGTCTAGTATGGGAATATAGATTTTTGCTCTGTTTACTACTGTTTCCTGTAATTTTGACTAGTGGGTGAGAATAGAGTATAATATGGAAGAGAGTTGCACAGGTGGTCGATGTTGTCATAGTTACAATGATACCTTGTTGATAAAACATAGTCGTGGGAGGTGGTTGTAACACTTTCGATCTTATGTTAGATGAGACTTTTGTTGACATAGTTGTGGCAAGTAGTTAGTGGAACATGTGTGTACTGAGTTGGAAGTCGCAGTTGGTTCATAGTCTTTTATCGGAGCAGTAAGCATGGAGTGTTGAGAATTAGTATCATGTCAAGTTATGGACGAGTTTGAAGGCAATAAAAAGGGGAATTTGAGGATCAAGTGGGTGTGTAAAAAATTTTTTTGGGTCATTAGTTAGGTTGTAGGGATAGGTACGTGAATAGAAAAGGACGTGGTTGTGCGGTAATGTTGAAGAGTTGAAGTAGTGGTTATGCTGAGGATTTTGTGGTATATGTTAGGTGGTGTGCGGAGTGATTAGAGGTATGGAACTGCTAGAGAAAGAGAGCCTTGGATATGGGAATGGTGGTCGGTGTTGAGGTTATAGTCGGTTAGCTGTCACATGAGAGAGTGATAATGGGAAGGAATCAATGAGGATCTAGTACTAGTTAAGTTACGAGGACGTAGCATTTATCTTAAGAGGAGTAGGATGCGGCAAAAGGAGTTTGATGGTTCTAAATGTTGCGGTATATTTGGAAGTTTTGGGTCTTGGTGTAGAATTAAGGATGGACTTGTGGCCTGATATCGTTAAAAGTAACGGCGGTGTCCGTGACGTTATGTATTTGAAACGAATGGACATAGATTAAGTGGTGGGTGTGAGCAAACTTCGAGGACGAAGTTCATTTCAAGGGTGGTAGAGTGTAACATTTTATTTTGGGTAGTCGTTATTGCTTGGGGGATTGTTTTGGTATTGGATTTGCTAGTGAGCGATATGTTGGTCAGCTAGAGTTAGCGACACTTGTGTTATTGGCATTCGATAGTATTATGGAATTGGGTAGGCTATTCTATGGTTGATACTATTTTGTGAGCCGCGTTTTTGAGGTAGACGTTGTTGGTTGAGTCAATGTCGAGAATGGAGGAAGAGAGAGTTTGAGTGGTGTTGGATGGTAGAGTGGTATGGGTGCATGTCATGCGGGTATGAGTGTGAATTTCGAGGACGAAGTTCGTTTTTAAGGAGAGAAGACTGTAATACCACATATTTCTGGGTATAAAGTACTCGGTCGAGTGGGAGGTACTCGACCGAGTGTGTCATCGAGTGGGTTGAGTCAGGCTTCTGACTTAGGGGTACTCGACCGAGTTAGGTGGTACTCGGTCAAGTGTGGCGTACTCGGTCGAGTATGTCAGGTAGTCGACCGAGTGTCCGGTCTGTTTACGTTATTTTCCGCGGTTTGATTAAGATAATTCGAGAAGCATATAAATAGTGTGTTATCGACTTAATCATTTCATAATCACTCTTAAACACCTTTTCACAAATTGAGAACGATGTTCACTGCTTCTCCTATTATACTAATCATTCCAAGGCTAGGGTTCATCCTTTTTGGGGGTTTTCACATCTTATCGCTTATCAATCGTGGGTAAGTCTTCTACTTTATTGATCTATCGTTTTGTTAAAGTTATGCAAACCCTAATTGGGCTATTAGGGGTTTTTTAGGGTGGTTATCAGTTATATGGAGTTGTTATTGATTGATTGATATTGTAATAGGTGAGGACTTCGTAGAGGAGGCGTTCTAGCTTGTTTTACTTGTGAATTTCATGGATTTCTGATAAGGTAGGGTTTTCCGACTCAGTTGGTTGCGTAATTGGTATAAGATGTGATCATTGTTGATTGATTGGCATTATCATCATTGTGATTGTGATTATATCATTGTGGTTGTGATTATACTGTTGTTGGTTATTGTTATGGGACCATTTTCGGGAGATGGTTCCAACCCCATGTTCGCTCCTTGTTTTCAAACTGTGGTTATGCAGTTGACTGACCCCGTTATTGTTTTCAAAACCGTGGTGATCCATTCGGGGATGGTGAACATTTGGTTTAGCAGGTATTGGATGTGGATGTAGCTCGCGAGATATGGACGGGGCAGAGTCATCACATGTTCTTTAGCTAGCTTCCGCAATCATCTTAAACTTTAGCTTTTCACTTTGTTTTCCTTTCGGAGTTGTATCACATTTTTGGTTTGGTTTTCAGTTTGTGTTTGATTAAACAATTTTGCACTTTTAATAAACGTTTTATTCTGGTCCATTTGATATACTTTACCCCGAGCAACCGATATGGTAGCACTTCGATATGCTAAGGTGGTCCTTGGTAAGGCACTTTGGTGTATGAGGGTGTTACAAGTTGCTTAACTTATGACAACAATTTAATAAAACAACATAAGGAGTTCTTACTACTGCGATATACACGGAAAACAAGATGTAAAACTCCCACTTGATCACCCTTGGCCTTGGAAATGATGAAGATGATTAGAGAATGTAGTTAGGTAGTTTAGGTTTTGAGAGAAATGTTTTAAAACGATTAGAACTGCTTAATACGTCTTTTATACTTCTCAAATCATTTTAATCAAAACCGCATAAATTAACCCGTCAGACCGGGTACTCGGTCGAGTAATAGACATACTCTACCGAGTACGCCCTACTCGACTGAGTGACCATCGTACTCGGCCGAGTGCACCCAATGTAGAAGCCTGCCTCAAACCACTCGATGACCTACTCGGTCGAGTACAGCCTACTCGACCGAGTTCACTATGCTCAGAAAATGGTGGTATTACAGTGGTTTATTACAAAATGCATTTCTTAAGAGTATTAGATTGACTTGTTATCACTTGATTTGAATATAAAAATTATGTGGGATTGTGAGAAACTTGTTGGGGGAATATAAAGGTTTTGGTATAATGTCTCCTTAGCTCTTATTATACTATCGTTTGATCCAAATAATTTTATAACAGAAGTTGTATCGAACCCTTGTATCCCGAATGACCCGTGCGATAAACAAGTAACGAAAAATGCACGTGGTACCCCTGAGATTTGACATTTTGCTCGAAATGCCCAATTTTTCGAACCGGAAAACTTTAAAAGGTCATAACTAGTGTTGGCGAGCTTAGAAAGTGACGAACTTTTTCTTTCCAAATTGATCATCTTTACAGATCTACAACTTGAAAGATTTTGTCGATTTTGGAATTCGTGACCAAGAGATATGGTCACTCAAAGTTTGTTCAGTCAAAAAAACTGTGACATACAAAAACTACTAGTCACGGGATCCAAATCCGATGTTTTTTTTTTCAAATCGTAGTTTTCGAAAAGATGATCATAGCTAGACGGTAAAAAGAGGTGTAGGATCCAATGGAGGCTCGCACATTTAAAGAAGTAGCGAAAAGAGTGAAATCTTGTTTCGAAAAGTGCCTAATGGAAAGATACAGATGATTCCTGCAATTTTACGTGAATTTTCGAGGTGAAACTGAGGGGCGAGGCTACTCGAATATCAGTGAGAGGATCTAGAGGATTCATAGGAGATTTGAAAAATACGCGTGATGACCTCTTAAAGTTTTTAGGATAAAAAAAATGGACATTACGAACAAAATGTCAAACCTCCGATATAGTGGGCGCATTTTCCGAAAAAGTAGAAAAAAAAATGATGCATAGGTTTGGAAAGCGATGAATGTGAGGATGCATCTAAGCCACGCCTTAAGTCCTGAATCATGAATCCCAACCGTCGAAAAAGGCGGGAAAAAAAGAAGATTAACTCGGTTTTGTGATTAAACAGTTGCAAAGTAGAGTAATTAAACACACACACACCCCCCCAGTCCCCCACTCTCTCATTTCTCACAACCCTTGTCTCTTTCTCTCTCTAGAATTCCAAGAGTCAGCGATATGTCTTCCACTAAGCGCAAGTCCATCGGCTGCGACGGCGAAACCACTCGGAGGGTGACTCGAAGTGCGACTCAGCAGCTACAAAACTCCTCGGTACCAACCCCACCAACCGAAATCAAAACCAAGGAGAGGAAGACTAAGAAAGCCAAGACGACCAAAGCCGATACCACCGTCGCGGTGCCTTCACTCCCTATTTCTACTTCTAACTCCCCTACCATCGTTATTGAACACTGGTATTTCTATTTCCCCTACCAAGTCTCTTTTTTTAAGTGGGTCAAACGGACCCCAATACATACCTCTTAACACTAATTAATGTTTATTATTAACCGCCTACGTTATACAGCTTGTTTTAGTTCCGTTTCTTTATGCTTACAACTTTTTTAAATCTTAACACCAGCGGAAAACAAATTTATTTGGTGTTTCACATCTTAATTGTTGATGTTACTTTGGTTGGATTATATTTGTGTGCTCTTAATCATCTTGTTATTTCTGGACTAAATTGCTGCTTAAAAATGAATCTGCCTTGCTTTAATATGGATATGGATATGGAAATATGGATATATGTGTGCACAGGTATTCTGCCTTGACTCGCAACTTCATTAGTTAAACGATTCATTGACTCATAGTTTCTTCTCTTTTCAACTTATTGTGAATTACATAACTCTGGTTGAAGTTATTCAGCAATGCTAGTTTACTTCTGCCACTGTTTATGCTTGATTTTGAAAGCCCCTTCTTAGTTCGTTCATCGTTTGTCCTGCTCAAACGTACCTACCCTTGATTTACCGACCATTTTTCCCAACTCAAAACTAGCTCCACCCAAACAGATATGTTTATCTCTCAACTCAGTTTAAATTATCAACATTTGAGTTGTATATTCTGTATCTACTTTCTAGGTAGCATTGGTTTGTTTGATTTATGTATGCTCAATGCTCTGGTTACTCTTTTATTTGTTAGACAGTTTCTGAAATCAATTCCTCAGCACGTTTTTGTTAATCTTTACAACACGGGTTTTCCCTGTGACAGCAAACAATGCAGTCGTTTCAAGACAAGAGCTAGTCTAGTGCAGAAGGGCCTAGAGGAAGCTATTCCTGGTATTACTGTGCTCATTAATCCTGAAAAGGTTTGCTTTTAATACTTCTATTTCCTCTTTTGGCAATGTCTCTATAGTTTTCAGTCGTAAGTCCTGCATTTTCGATCAAGTTGACAAGTTGTTGTAGGCATGTTAAATTTCTTCCAGTTCATTAATTATTACTTTCCTAAACAGCTAATTATCAAAACACTTTCTTTCAGCCAAGGAGAGGATGTTTTGAGATTCGACAGGAAGGTGGACAGACTTTCATCAGTCTCCTGGTAAGATGCCATCTTATAATTTAGTAACATTTGAACTAACTTATATGGAACGGTTTCATATGTTACACCAACCCAGTGAGTTATCCCTCGCCCAACTGTTGGGTTAATGGGTTGGGCTTGGCTCACATGTTAGACCGTATCATACAAATTTTTTTGCTTAGACTTTTGATCCACCTAGTAATACTTATTGATTTTGATTAATGCTTTCTCAATATTAGAATCTGAAGAGGCCATTCAAGCCAATGACAGACCTTGACATGGAGGAAGTCATCGATGACATAATCAAAAAGATCAAGGCTTGATTTCGGTAGCAAGTGGGAAAGGGGGGAGGAGTGCAAGGATGATTCACAACCTTTGCAAGAAATTTGGAAGTTTTTGAATTCTCATTGAACAAATGTTGGAAAAAATCAAGATTACTAGTCGTGCTCACTCCAGTTTTAAAATTGTCTTTTTTAGCTACCCATCGTTTGTAACCAGAGGCGTTTTGCCCTTAAAATGTTTGTAGGACGTGGAATTAGACAGTGCTATTATAAGTAGCTATTTAAGCCTCTGGATTAATGCAATTTGGTATCACTTGTTTAATACGGAGTATGAAATAGCAGAATTAGTAGATTGTAAGAATTGGAATTGCTCTTTGTTATTTCATCCCCATTATAACATGTTTCAAAGAGACCGTCTCAGGGGAAAACATCCTTTACGCTGCACTACTATGGCGCGTTTATGGAAAGAATTGCAACATTGAGCGAGGTATGAACCTTTGATCCTCTTGATTTTATCGACCCTTTTCCAATATTTCTTCATTCTTATTAGTCTCCTTAGAATGACAATGCTAACAAGCCCGAGGCCCAAACGATGGCCCCACTAGCAGTCATCTGCACCCCGCTATTCTTAGGAGGCGGGCTCTTCTTAGCTGGGATCTCTTTGTCGGCCTCATCCCCTCCTGGAGCTGGGCTTTCACTGTCATCTTCCTCGTCATCTTCTGCTGGGCCTTGAGGTACTTGGGCCTCTGTCTGATTGGCCTTCTTTGGCGGGGCTGCCATTGGAGTTGGAGGAGGGGCATTTGGGTTGCTAGGTGGGCCGTTGGGGGTTGTCTGTTCAATCCCCGGAGTAACAATAGGCTGACTGATTTGAATCACAGAAATGTTGTAGGATTGAGCAGCAATAGATTTAACCATCTTGGAGTTTTGTGGGGATCCGTCCATGGCAGATGAAAAGATCACTTCTCCACCGGAGGTGGTGACGTGGGTCGTGCCTTGTCCTTTGTAGGCTAACCCAGTGGTTTGAAAAAAGTTGGTTACAGTAGATCCATTTTTAGACAAGTCTTTAATGTTGTTTGTGTCATAGTAGTCTAAGAGGATATGGGTCTCAATAATCTTTTTCATCGTTTCTTGTGGCTTGCCAGTGATGGAGCCCATGTCGGAGTTGGCCACGACAAGGACTGTGATGGTCCTACGTGAGTTTATCCCGGCCGCCACCCCTGTTTGGGTTAGGAGGTTATTGAAAGTGCTGAAATCTGGATGGTTATCAAGGAGCCTAGTGATGTTAAAGGCTGTTATTGTGGTTGTACAAAAAACCATGATGTAGAGAAGAACGATACATTTGGAGGCCTTAGGAGCCATCTCCGAGACTTAAAAACTAACCGGAAAAATAAATAAAAGAGGAATTTGTAGGAGAAGAAAATTGTTAGAGGAATGTAAGTTGAGTTCTCAGAAGTGTAATTAAGGTGTTGTGATTAGGTTAGGTTGTTGATAACTCGTTATATAAACCAGTTGACAATGGAGTAAGATGCAATTGCATGGCGTCACTTGTTTTACGCTGTTTAGCTGCTACTTCCGCAGTTGTGGTCATGGAAACTTGCCTTAATTTAGAATAAATCTTACGGAGTATTTACTTATTTTAGTTACAGCTTAATCAGTAGTAATTGTAGCCCAGTTGGTTGAAGTACTTTGTAATAGTCATTTATTAAAGATGTGTTAGCCTAATACTTATTCCTTTTTAAATGAATTTCGTATGCTTTTTTAATATATGTGAGGTATATATATTTTAATCAACCGTATGAAATTCATTAAAAAAGAGGGAGTAAGACGTGTGTATTGTGGATAATAAGTTTCAGGTTCATATTCACACCATTTAGATTATCACAAATTCTCATTGAAGACGGGTACTATCCGTCACAAGCTGAGGACGGATAGTGCCCAAGCTGAGGACGGATAGTACCCTCTCACAATATGTAAGTAGCACTATCCATTGGGTGCTCCATTTCTCCCTCATTTGCCCTATCACTTGCCTTATTATAAGATGGGTACTATTCATTTTTAGCTTATGACGGATAGTGTCTCTTAAAAGCAAGACGCTTTCTTAGATTATACAACCTACGTGGCTTATTATCTTTAGACAATTTTTTTTACTATTATTTTATTTGGATGGATGTTAATTTTGATGTTTTGGATGGACAGGTCAGCCTTTCCATTAATACTGGCCAGTCTTTTCAAAACCCACAAAAATAAGAGTAATTTGAGTTAATTTAAGTAAAACCGAGTGGAATTGAATGAAATGATCGAACTTAACTAAATGACGCTCAATTAAACTAAAATAAGTTGAATTAAGTTGGAAAAACGGAAACTCAATAGTAGGGGGTAGCAACAAGTAATAACTTGCACAGAAATTCTCATTTGTGACGGAAAAAATCCGTCACAAACTTGTGACGTGAGACAAAGAGGCAAGTGGGAGGAGTAAATGGGAGGGCAAGTGGAAGAGAGTTGTAAGACGTTACAAGCTTGTGACCGTCATAAGCAAGAGAGACTGTAACTTGCAGAACCAGAACGGTGCCCTTTTGGTCATTAATAAGTTAGAAATTATAATCTATAGTGGTGTTATGCCGTTTAGTAAAATGAAATTACTTGTAGTCCATGATCCCGAGGAGTTCATAAACTATACAACCGGATGTTATTGTACATCAAATGTTATTTTAGTCTTTTTTTCAATTTTTTTGCCAAAAAAAAGAGTAACGTAATCCAACTTTCAATCCAATCCTCCTTCTCTTTATGATTACTTTTATATTGTATGATATGTATGTGCGTGATTGTGCGGTCGTACATATGTTGGGTAATCGGTTATATGTTGTAATATGCGATGTCAGATATGAACCTGTTATAGATATGGAATAAATAGGTATGTGAACGGGATAGAAGATCGTTATAGCTAATAGACTTGTATATGATCGGGGATGGGATGGAGTAAGTGTTACAATGTCTTATTAGGATTTTTTATTGTTTGTTCAGTGACGATAGTTAATAGCATCGATTTGGGAGATAATTAGTGACGAGTTCTAGGTACGCCTTAGACTAAGAACGAATCACTGTTTTGCAGGGGTACCAATCATCGCATGATAAGTTGTGGCTCGTTTTGTCTTACCTGACCGATTAAAAAGGGCAACTCGACCGAATGGGCCTAACTCGACCGAGTATATGAGCACTCGACCGAGTATCTGTAATTGGCAGAATTGGTGATTATTCTTTTTCTTAAGTACTCGACCGAGCGCCTTTAACTAGATCGAGTAGAGGCTACTCGATCGAGTACCTTGGACACTAGATCGAGTACCGCTGTTGAAACACGGGATCTTTAAAAGAATTACGAGACTTATAACTACAAATTTTCTCATTTTTCACAACTTATTTCTTCTATCTAACTTAAAATCCTCTCAAAAACCCTACTTTCTACTATAAAGCTTGGTGATTTTGTGTTCTTGTGCTTCCAAATCTCTCCAGTTCATCTTCTTTGATTCGATTTACAAACCAATCCAAGGTAAATTCAGTTTTCCTCTTTGATTTATTTTGAAGCAATTAGGGAAGCAGGAATAGGGTATATGCTGAAAATTTCGATTTTTATGTCTTAGTATTGTATAATAATTGGTCGATTTTGCTAGAAATACTTTGAATTACTTGTTCTTGATGCTAGAACCTCCAAGGTTAGCTCAAATTTTAGTAACAACCAACTCAGATTTTCTAGGGTTTGTCTCAAAATTTTCAATTTTGTCAACTTAATGCACCTTTAAAGGTTTGAAAAGTGTAGGGGATGATATAATTATCGTATTTGGTGTTTGATTATAGCTAATTTCACCGAAAAATTCGTCTTAAAACTTCATCCTTTTAGTGTAAGAGTTGGGATTTTGTTCCCCTTCTTTGCAATAATCGTTATTTTAAGCTTTAATTTGGTAAAACTTCCCCGGATTTTGTTGGGTCATGTTGGTTATAATTTGCATATTTTACAGAGAAACTCGTCTTAAGTATTGTTTTTAGTATAAATCACCCTTGAAATTTCACTTTTGGTTGTAAAACCCGATGTATGGCTAACTACGTTGTTACAGATGCCGAGGATGTTGCTACCCGACAGCCGAGCAAGAAGAGTAGAGCAGCGCGGGAGGTGGGAGAGGGGAGTAGTGGACCCGTGGTTCCGTCTGTTCCTCAGTATCCGACGGTAATTTTTCGTGACTTTGATCAAAGAGAGGCTTTTGTGAACCTGTTGGGGCACACCTTAAAGCCCACAAGGTGCATAGATACGGAGGTGTTGGAGACCTTGGGGATTGAGGTGGATGTGCGCCATAACTTCGAGGTCTTGGGTTTGGAGGGGTTGTATAGACTGAGGAATCATTTGTAGGACTCCTTGACCTTAGAATTCATGAGCTCTTATGACTATGATGTAGCCGGGAAGACGGCGAGTTTTCGGTTGATGAACACTAGCTTTAGTCTGACCCTTGACCAGTTTGCTGACCACCTTAGGCTCATTCGGCCAAATAAGGGATACTATAGCGATATCCCGGCGGAGTGCGGAGCGAGTAGTTACCTACCCTCCCTCACCGGCAGAGCTGCCCCTACCTCGAGTGCGATGGTGATCAACGATGTGCAACAAGTGACCTTAAAGATTTTCCTTCGGTCTTTGACCTGTTTGTTGTATGGTAGAAAGGATGTGAGTAAGCTGAACTTTTACGAGGTCATGTTATTGCTCTCCTATCTCAACCCCGCCCGGGAAAAGCGTTGGGCCTATAACGCACCAACAATTGTGTGCGCTAGCCAGGCCTTGATGGCTAAGTCTTCGACCCGACACCTTAGCTGTGGCGCTATCGCCACCCGTCTAGCCAAGAGGTTGACAGACTTCGGGCTTCTCCTGCTCTTAAACCCCCGACTGTCGTTGTCCTGACTTTGGATAAGACCTACTTCATTCGACATAAGTGGTTGCGAGAGTTGCCGGGTGGGGGTTTAGCTTGGAGGGTGAGGGGTAGGAGTTGGATGAGGTTGCCTGCCGCGGACTACCTTCCTGTGTCTGAGCTGTTAGCAAAGGCTGCACCTGGCAGTGAGGAGGCCGACCTTCCCGAGCAGACCTATCTGATCATTTATGACCTTCTTGAGGAGTTACCTGAGCCGGTTGGGGGAGCCCATGTGAGGGAGGAGGACCAGGTCGCTAGGGAGGGTAGGATACCCCAGAGGGCTAGGGAGGTGGTTAAAGGACCACTATTTGTGCAGCAGGGACTGCCTCAGTACAGTACCCCGATTAACCACCTTCCTATACTCACCAGATGTAGGTGAGTGAAATACCCGCCCCTCTAGGATCTTTGACTAGCGTTGACCGACCGTAGCACTTGCCGAGTCTCGTCTAGTTCCTCGTGGGTGGGTGATAGTTGAGCCACTCGATCTAGCTGTTGTCACTCGATCGAGTAACCTAGTTACTCGATCGAGTAGGTGACACTCGATCGAGTAACTAAGTTACTCGATCGAGTAAGTTGCGTCAGCGATAAA
>VHZZ01006457.1:10123-20236 GCA_009801015.1 Silene noctiflora | reverse complement strand
TTAGTCGCTGGTGGATCTCATGAGTGATTGATTGAGTAGCCTCAAGCTCATGACCTGGAGGAATTTTGTGAGGATGGCTCAGTGGTTGAGCATTGACAATTAGCATTGTTTGTGCATTATGAATGTGTTATCTACTACTTATTTTATCATACTCAACCTTTTGGTTGACAGTGTATTCTGTAAACACTTGTGATGAACCATTATTGGGGAGCAAATTGATGGCAGGTTGAGATAGCTGACTTGGGAGCTCATGGGGAAGCGTGAGGATGATTGGCTGAGTTTACCTAGTTGTCTAGCTCACCTAGTTTAGACGATCTTTATTTACTTTCCGCTGCGAGTAATGTATTATTTAATAACTCTGTTTAGTTTGATAAGTTGTAACTATATTATTTAATGTTTCATTTCAATAAAGTACTTTGGATTGCTATACGTTATTATACACTGCCTCAGTAATCTGGGATGGTAACAGTCTTGTTTATTGGGAATGTCTTGCTAAAGACTCCTAAATAAATGGGGGTGTTACGAAGTGATATCAGAGCGAACGATACTCAGGCCTAAAACCAATGAACAATAATCAATATAGGATGTGTCTAATAAAATGAACCGCCGGTAGAAACTGTTAGGAACCCCAATAGGCTTGGGATGAGTAAGGGGCCCCTCACACTAAGCCTCTAGCCCTTTCAGTGTTGAACCGGTTACCTTGAGAGAATTTATGAGTGGGATTATTAAAAAGAAAGTGGCTGAGTCCTTAAAAGGTCAATGGTTAGCCTCAGATAGAAATTTCTAACCTTGTTACAGGATGCGAAGCAAGGTGAGTTTTGTGATGGTGATGATGAAACGTTTCAGTTGGTTATGCTATGAATATTTGGTTGATTATTATTGAGAAATATGGACATGGATGATAATTTATATGATGGATTGCAAGTCTTAAGTAATGGATGATTCCTTATTTGAAATAGAAATTTTCATGTCTAGTGATATGCGAAATATGATGCCATGAAACCATGTGCAATGTTTAGCATTGAGAGTTATCATTTTTATAATGCATGATGGGGAAGTGTGAACACGACATTAGTGCCGTGGTGGTGAGAAGGCCGTGGATGGCCGTGGTCTATGACAGTGGTTGATTGGACTTTGGCCAGTCCATTTAACCACACGTTGTTTTGGTTGTAGGGAAATTGTTTTTAACCTTTTTGCCACATTCCGTAGGCGGAAGCTTAAGTGTTTTATTTGCATTATAGAATCATGCCCCCAAAAAAAGCCACTACCATATCCCAAGAAGAGATTGATCGTCTAATTGCTAAAAATGGGGCTTTGACTGATGCCCTGAAGGCGAGAGGTTCAGCTTCAGATCCATCAAAGATTAGTGCTAAGATCGCGAGGCATAATCCAACCAAGTATGATGGTTTAGGGGAGCCGTCACTTTTAGGAGAATGGTGTCGGGATTTTGATAACATCTTTAAGTTGCCGAACTGTCCAGAGGAGCTACAAGTAAATCAAGCTGCATTCTATCGGAAGAGAAAGGCTAGATTGTGGTGGACACGTAACAAGGAGGCCATCAGAGAGGCTGCTATTAACAATGGGAGTGATTACGTTTAAGTGGGAAGGTTTTAAAAAGGTCATGATAGCTACCTTTGTCCCTGAGCATATTAGGAGTAGGATGAGGGCGGAGTTTGATGCCTTTAAGATGACGGAGGATATGACAGTGGAGACATACCACAATAGGTTTATGGAGTTGGATGAGCACGTGTCGGATCTGAACTTTACCCTTGAGATCCTGACACTAAGGTTTGAGAAGGGATTGACCACCAATATCAAGAAGAGGCTTGCAGCTGGTGAGCCAAGTGACATGGATGAAGTTTATCTGCGAGCTGGTCTCGCTGAAAGGATTGCAGATATGCTGAAGGAAGAGAAGAAAGATAAGGGTGAGAAGAGGAAGTCGGAAGCTACAAGTGAAAGTGATGGTAACAAGAAGCACAATTCTAATCAATATTGTCCTTATTTCTCGAATAGCGCGCCGGCAGAAGGAGCAGGCTGTAGTAGTGGGGGGCGAACTGGGCCAGTTACGATTCATTGTTTTAGGTGTGGGAAGGTTGGCCATAAGGCCGTTGACTGCAGAGTGAGTTGGAACTGTCATAGAGGAGGTTATAACAATACAAACCAGAGTGAGGGTTTTCGAACACTTATATCGAACTACAGGAATAATTAGAGGCCAGGAGGTGGGAATTATATGAGGAGCTACAACAACAACAACTACTCCAATCAGATCGAATCGATTTAATAATAATAATCAAGGCAACGGGAGTGGTTCGTTCCAGAAGATAATGAATGGATAAAATCAACATAATGGTTCGGCGTCAGCTGCTCAAGGGGGAGCTAAGAGTAGTGGAAAGCTATTCATGATGGGAMAGGAAGHAGCAGAGGAGGATGCWCATGTTGTCACGGGTACCTTCCTTGTTCACTCTAAGCCTAMTTTTGTGTTGTTTGATTCTGGGGMAACCCATTCCTKTATTTCAAGTGAGCATGCTAGAGCCTTAGGTTTGGATGTTTATGATGTTATTAAAGACATAGTGACTATACTCTCGGGAGAACCTATACCTTGTAGTAGATTCTATAAAGACGTACCTATAAGAGTCGGGGAGGTTACTTTTCTTTCTGACTTAATTGAGTTTCCCTTGGGAGGATTCGAGGTGATCTTAGGAATGGATTGGCTGGGAAGATAGAGAGCTTTTATTGATTGTCACCAGAAGAAAGTTACCTTGAAGGGACCTAAGGGCGTAAGGGTATCTTACAAAGGATTTGTAGTTAAACCAAAGATGAAGCTTATCTCGACTGCTTAAGGAAGGGAGGACAGTTGATTCTGTGTCATGTAAGAGACCTTAGGGAAGAGGTGTTAAGAGCATGCGACATTAAGGTTGTAAGGGACTTCGAAGATGTGTTTCCGGAGGACATACCTGGGTTACCGCCTCAGCGGGATATTGATTTTAGTATTGACTTGCAACCTGGGACGGGACCGATCTATATGGCACCATACAGGATGGGACCTGTGGCACCCCGCGTTATAACACAAACAACTCTAGTGAATTACAGCGGAAAAATGCGAGATTTTGAAGAATTTTTTAAAGTTCAACGCGAAGTACCACTAAACATAAACACACAAGTGTAAAAGAGTAAACTTATGTTTTAAAAACCAAAGTAGGAGAAGTGGGGAAAAGATATCCCACGAATAACATGTATCAAAAAGGGTGAGTCTAAGCTACGAAATGTAAAGAGTCAAATGTCGATACTCGCTAGCTCACACGAGTCTCAATCCCCATAGAACACCAACCTGTACCTGTCATTCATGTAAACATGAATGCCACAGTCAGTGGGGAGTAACTCAAGGATCTCCCAGCCACATTACATCAAAATGAACGTCATTACAAACGTAAATAAATCATATCAAGTAGAGAATGGACAAGAATAATCTTAAAGGAAAGCACAAAAGCATATGAAGCATACATAACGATGAATAGAAGGATAAGCGTTGATAACTGACATCAATTACGACAATAACTGTAAGTAGTTCATCACATGACAAATGACATATGCAAAACACAATGAATGCACAACCTTTACTGCTCTAGACTCATTTTCTCCCTGTAGGACGACGATAATACATATCCGATCCTAGTCTAAACCTGGACAGACTCTCGGGATACACGTTTTCCGATTCGACATGCGGCAGAACGACACGCATCCAAGAATTTATCGACAGAACGGAAGTCGAGTACCCCAAATTCGGCAGGACGGCACGAAAGAGGCGGAAAGAAGAAGAGTTAACCAAATAACGGCAGAACGACACATGAAAGGCGTAAACTAGTCAAACAAGTACACATTTCATAATGACATTTCATGTAAGAACGACTCAAGGTAAATAATCGATCCATGCAAGTAATTCACACTTGACATACAATAAACAGATGAAAATGAAGATGATATAACTCATACTTGGTTATCTTACAACATATCATGAAGTTGTAGTACAAACAAACCATAAACTCATCACTTATCAGTCGTATAAGAAAGAAAAGATAAAGGGAACAAGAGCTTCCCAGCCGGCAGTGGCAGCGGACGCCGGCCCACCGGCCGTGAACCAGGCCACAACCAACTAAACACAAATAAGGGTAAGAGGTCTCCCAGCCGGTATGGGTACCTTCTGCCGGCCGACCGGCCGTGCACCTCAGCCCAAAACATAAATTATAATTTCACAACAAAAACTTCCCCGCCGGGTGAGCCACCAGCGGCCGGCACACCGGCTGAGGCACATCCACCACAAAAATAAACAACTTACAGGAACTTCCCAGCCGGCCAGGCCATCGGCGACCGGTCCCCCGGCTGGGACACATCTCCATGGAAATTAAACATCAACTTATAGGGGTCTCCCAGCCAGCAAGGCCATCGGCGGTCGGTCCCCTGGCTGGGACACACAACACCTCAAAATTGAACAAACAAGTTACAGGAACTTCCCAGCCGAGTGAACCACCGGTGGCCGGTCCACCGGCTAGGACTTGCTGTATACGATTTCAGCATAAAACAGCCACAAAATGAATTTGATGATGGACTTTACATGTAAACTTGCGACGAAAAATATACATAAAGCGGGAAAACAATGGATTATGCATTCCAACATCCATTCTACTCAAATTCCACAACCAATAGTTTACATGTTGACAATTTCATGGAATATATGAGCAATTACCATAAACCATGATAAAGATGAAGTATTTGGCAAGACTAAGCATGAAACCATCACAAAATCCATTCTTTTAGAGTATCCATGTGATAATTATGGAACATCATAACCAATTTCCATCAACCACATAAGAAACATGTCAAAGCATGTAAATTTATCAACTTTAAACATATAAACACCAATTCTAACACAAGTAAGCACATAATTTGAGTGTAATGTCTAGTGACCTATCACCGTTACCTTATAGCTCTTCAATCTTCAAGGGAATCATCAACAACAAAGCTATCCTCTTCCGAGTCGTCCAAACTTGCACCTAAACATAAAAATGAAAGATTAGTTGAAGAATTCACTCTCTAGTGAACCCTAGGATTTTCGAAAATGAGGAGAGGGGAAGAAAAACGATTCCTTTCTTACTTAGAAAGATGAGGAATGGGAAAAGGAAGAATTTGGCGCAAAATTGACTTGATTCGGTTGAGAAACGAGTGAGTTATGAAGATTTGAAGTTTGAGAGGAAAGTTGGTGTTTTAATGTAGATGGAGGGAGAGTAATTTCAGAAAAATGAAGGTAGGGGATGAAGTGTGAGGGTTTTTCACTTACAAAGAACACTAGAAAGAGCCGAAAATGGCGATACTTGGCCCAACTATCAAAGTAACTCGGTTTTCACTGAAATTTGATGTAGAATTCGTTTCTACGACCCATTTGGGTAAAACGATCCCAAATTTACCTATTTATATAAAAATAATATTTTTATGAAAATAAGGTCTATATGGTAAAAATTAAAAATAAGATAGTTAATTAAATATAAATTCCAAAGCGGGAATTTTGTGGGTTTTACAATCTAAGGAGTTGGAGGAGCTTAAGAAGCAACAAGAGGAATTGTTGGTTAAGGGGTATGTGAGACCCAGTGTGTCACCTTAGGGTGCACCTGTCTTGTTCATTAAGGAGAAGGATGGGAGTATGAGATTGTGTATCGATTATAGGGAGTTGAATAATGTGTTTGTAAAGAATCGTTACCCTTTACCACAGATTGATGATTTGTTCGACCAGTTGAGTGGTGCTGGAGTATTCTCTAAGATTGATTTGAGGTCGGGATACCATCAATTAAGGATTAAAGATGAAGATATCCCTAAGACTGCATTTAGGACTAGTTATGGACACTACGAATTTGTTGTTATGCCATTTGAATATACCAATGCACTGTCAGTCTTCATAGACTTAATGAACGGTGTATTTAGTCCCTACTTGGATCAGTTCGTGGTTGTCTTTATAAATGATATCCTAGTGTACACTAAGGATCTGGAGGATCATGAGAAGCATCTAAGGATTATATTGCAGACGTTTAGGGAGAATAATCTGTATGCCAAGTTGAGTAAGTGTGAGTTTTGGTTAGAGGAAGTAGCCTTTCTAGGGCATGTGGTGTCTAGAAAGGGAGTATCTGTGGACCCGAGTAAGATTTCAGCTGTTTCCAAGTGAGAGAGACCAAAGAACGTAGGGGATATTTGGAGTTTTCTAGGGTTGGTTGGCTACTACAGAAGGTTTGTAAAAGATTTCTCGAAAATAGCTAAGCATATGACGACGTTGATGAGGAAGGAGAACAGGTTTAAGTGGGATGAGAGTTGTGAGAAGGCATTCCAAACTTTAAAGGAGCGCCGGACTACAACCCCTATCCTAGCCTTACCTGAAGGAAGTGAAAATTATGTAGTTTACACTGATGCGTAGAAGAATGGACTGGGTTGTGTGTTGATGCAGAATGGGAAGGTGATAGCTTATGCCTTAAGGCAGCTAAAACCATACGAGAAGAATTACCCAACTCACGATCTGGAATTGGGAGCAGTGGTGTTTGCGTTGAAGTTGTGGCGTCATTACCTCTATGGAGCTACTTTTAAAGTATTTTTCGACCACAAGATTTTAAAGTACATCTATACCCAGAAAGAGCTAAACATGAGACAAAGACGGTGGATGAAGTTAATAGGAGATTATGATATGGAGATAGTCTACCACGAGGGGAAGGCTAATATAGTGGCAGATGCATTAAGTAGGAAATCTGTCCATGCTTTATGTACTGCCATGTCGAGGGTGATATTGTATGAGGAAGTGGAGAAGATGGGCATTTCGATGACTAAGAAGGGTGATTCCATATGAGACTTGACGATTGAGCCTGAATTATATGCTGAGATCAGGGAGAAGCAGAAGGAGGACCTGAGAATTCAAAAGTGGCGTGAGGCTGTGAAGAGTGCGGTGGGTAAGGAGACATATTCTAAGTTCGATATTCACTCTGATTACAGTCTAGGATTTGCGGGAAGGTGGTGTGTACCTGAGAATGAGGAATTAAAGAGACGGATTTTGACTGAAGCTCATTCTATGCCATATTCAGTTCATCCCGGAGGGGATAAGTTATATAAAGACCTAAAGAAAATTTTTTGGGTGGCCTAAATGAAGAAGGAAGTAGCTGAGTTTGTTGCCAGATGCTTATTGTATCAAAGGGTGAAAGGAGAGCATAAGAGACCACACGGTAAAATTAAATCTTTGGATGTGCCTGAGTGGAAGTGGGAGAGCATTTCCAGGATTTTATCGTTGGAGTACCAAGAACTCAAAAAAGGAATAATATGATATTGGTAGTGGTAGATCATTTGACTAAGTCAGCTCACTTTATTCCCATGAAGGATACCTGGAGTAAGGCTGAGTTGGCTAAGGCTTATACCAAGAATGTGGTGAAGCTTCATGTTTATGATCGTGACTCGAGGTTTATTTCTATGTTTTGGCAAGAGTTACAGTCGTTGATGGGAACCCAGTTAAAGATGAGTACAACATTTCATCCAGCTACGAATGGTCAGACTGAGAGAACTATTCATATGCTGGAGGATATGTTGAGGGAATGTGTATTGGAGTTCGGTGGATCATGGGAAGAGAGATTGGATTTACTCGAGTTTTCCTATAATAATAGTTACTATGCTAGTATTGGCATGACACCTTTCGAAGATCTTTATGGAAGGAACTGTAGGAGTCCTGTGTATTGGGATGATAGGAGTGATGCAGTTGTATTGGGACCTGAGATGATTCAGAAGATGGTGGAGCAAGTGTATATTATTCGACAGACGATGAGAGCTGCACATGGTAGACAGAAAAGCTATGCAGATTTGAAGAGAAGTGAGATAGAGTTTGCGGTGGGAGACAAGTTGTTGCTTAAGGTGTCACCTATGAAAGGGGTGATGAGAATTTAGAAAAGAGGAAAGTTGAGTCAGAAGTTTATTGGACCCTATGAAATTTTGGACAGAGTAGGAGAGGTGGCATATCGTTTGGCATTACCTCCAGCTTTGGACAAAGTCCATAATGTGTTCCATGTTTCCCAGTTGAGGAAGTATGCGAGTGATCCTACTCAGGTGTTGGAGCTTGAGCAAGTGGAAATCGATGAGCAAATGTCTTATGTGCAGATGCCTAAGGAGATTTTAGACAGAAAAGTGCGAAAGACTCGCAATGGTGAGACATCCTTGGTGAAAATTCTATGGTCTAATCATGTGATGGAAGAAGCAACATGGGAGGTAAAAGCTAACATGAGGTAGAAGTATCCTAGCCTTTTCGATTAGGTAAGTTGGTTACGGGGACGTAACCCTTTTTTTAAGGGGGATAGGATGTGACACCTCATGTTTTTGTTATATTATGTGATGCATTTTGTTAATTAGGTGACGATTAGAGTGAGTCTTGTATGAGTCTTATGGTGTTGGGTTTTAAGTATGTTGAGCATTTTGCTCAGTTGTGATGATGTGTTGGGCGAACTTCGGGATGAAGTTCATTTTAAGGGGGAAGACTGTAATTCCCCGTATTTTAATGTGAATTATTTGAATAGTTTACATATCTAAAATAATTAATTTATTAATAATAATTGATAATCGCTTATTAGACGAATAATATAATATGAGTCGGGAATTTATTTATGTTGGACCGGCTAGTGTGGACCTTGTGTAAGTAATAAGAGTCGGGATTTAATAATATAATATAATAAGTTGAGACGGGTTTTAATGATTAAATAATATAATCGTTTTGACCTAGCATACAAAAAGGAAAAGAAACCCTAACCTAATAGACTTCACAAATCTGAAAATTAGAAGAGGGGATGGAGAATTTCAGACCTAGCAACCTTTTTAATCGATATTCGCATACGAGGTAAGACCGTCGCGTAATTTATCGCTTTATTTGTTACCCGAGTATTTCGACCACCGTGTCACCATAGGACCACCGTTGACCGCGAATATGACCGTAGTTTGTCCGTGGACCATGGTGAGCATGCTGGACCTGGCGTTGACCGCCAAGGGGTGGCTAAATAAGTGTTTTAAAGGGAGGTTGTGCGTGAGTTTATGACTCGGTTTGAACCCGTGTTTGGACTTGAACTGACCTGGGTATGGTGGGGTTGGCTTCCGGGGGTTGGGTCGACCCTAGGGGTGGTGTCCGTAGGGTCGTGGTGGTTATAGGGTGTTTGTGGTGGCCGGTTTTTGCAAAAACAGGGGAGGAGGTGTACGGTTTGTGCAGCCGCCTTAAGACGGTGTTTGTGGGCTGTGTGGTTGCGTCGAGGAGGAGGCACAACTACCGCTGGAACTGCCGCGTGGGTCAGTGGTGATGACGGTGGTGTCCAGAGGTGGTGTGGGTCGTCGGTGTGGTGGCTGTGAGGGTTGTTTGGATGTCCGGTTTGAGTGTTTATGAGGGGAGTTGTACGCCAAGTTGAGGGTGTGGTGTTTGGAGTGTTGGTGAGGCGTGGACGGCGAGCTTGGTGGTTGGCAGGACTGCCGTGGTGGCAAGTGGTTGGATCACGGGTGGTTAGCATGAGTAGGTGGCCGTGTGGGTGGTGTTTGTCGGGGGTTTTGACAGCTGGTGAAGAGGGGAGATCGTGTGTGTTTGTGACGGAGTAATTAGTTTATTTCGTCGTCTAGTTTAATGAATTAATTAATTTACGTAATTTATATCTAAGGAGTTATAATTATATAATAATCGTATAAAGGATGTGAATTGTAATTGTATATTTATTATTAATTGTTTCGGTCGCGAATTTGAAGTGGAATACTTTTAATTGCTTTGCTGGAATTTGCTGAGACGTATTTTGTAAAAGGTAGGATAATCTACTCAGTTGGATGGTTTAATGTGCTATATTTATTATGTGAACATTATTTGTTGGATGCATTTAATGTCTGGTTTAGTTGTGATGCATATTATGTTGCATGGTTACGATATGGAATTATGAGAGGTTTTATGGTGAGGATGATGATGACTATTGTACTACCCCAAGCTTAGTCGCTGGTGGATCTCGTGAGTGAATGATGATTATTGTACTGCCCCAGGCTTAGTCGCTGGTGGATCTCATGAGTGATTGATTGAGTAGCCTCAAGCTC
>VHZZ01006456.1:39841-50583 GCA_009801015.1 Silene noctiflora | reverse complement strand
TTCCAGAACCTGACTTAGAACGACACCAACTTACTCGACAGAGTAAGGTCTACTCGGTCGAGTCACCAAAGGTAGGGAAAACTGTAGTATTACAGAATGACCCGTAGCAAAAGTCGGCGATCGATTGTAAGCGAATTCGGCATAAGCAAGCTTAATATCTCAATCCCGTTGTGTCTTACTCACCAACCCACGTAACAAAGTGCCCAAAGTTCGGTTCGTTACTTCGATTTGACCGTCTGTCTGTGGGTGATGGGAAGTACTAAACAAAAGCTTGGTACCCACTTTCCTCTACAAAGTATCCAGAAATAACTCAAAAATGTCGAATCACGATCGGAGACGATGGTCTTGGGTATGCCATGTAGCCGTACAATCTCCCTGTAATATATCTCTGCGACGTTACAAGCATCATCGGTCTTGTGATCAGCAATGAAGTGTGCCATCTTCGAGAATTTATCTACCACCACCATGATCTCGTCTTTACCTCTTTGAGTACGAGGTAAGGCAACGATAAAGTCTATGGAAACATCCTCCCAAGGCCTCACGGGAATCGGCAATGGAGTATAAAGACCCGGTTTAAACTTGCTCTTAGCTACCTTGCAAGTCACACGCCTTGCTATAATATTAGTCATATTTCCGAGCATTTTGGGCCAAAAGAAATGTTCCTTTAGTATCTCCATCGTCTTAGCCACACCAAAATGGCCAGCCAACCCACCACCATGAGCCTCACAAATCAATAATTCCCGAATTGGGTGCTTCGGAATACAAAGACGATTTCCTTTAAGAGAAATCCGTCTTGAACCAGAAATTCGCCACTTGTCCCAGCCTTGCATTTATCAAATAATTCACCAAAGTCCACATCATTTGGATAATAAGTCTTCAATATTTCAAAACCCAATACCCGAGCATCCATGGTGGTTAGCAACGTGTACCTGCGAGACAAAGCGTCGGCGACCACATTGCTTTTGCCATCCTTATACTTTGAGGAGAAGTGAAAGGATTGCAAAAATTCGACCCATTTGGCATGCCGCTGACTCAATTTTTGCTCACTCATGTTTGAAGGAACGGGCCAAGTTCTAATAGCATCGATTTTAGCGAGATCGATGGATACACCTTCACTTGACACAACATATCCCAGGAATATCACATTATTAACCAAGAAGGAACACTTTTCCAACTTACCAAAAAGCTTCTGATTTCTAAGAGCTTCGAACACACACCTCAAATGTAGCAAATGGTCTTCCTCGTTCTTGCAATACACTAATATATCGTCAAGATAAACAACAACGAACCGACCCAAAAATTATTTCAATACCTCATTCATCAGATGCATGAACGTACTAGGTGCATTCGTGAGACCGAAAGGCATGACGGTCCATTCATATAGCCCATGTTTCGTCTTGAATGCGGTTTTCCACTCATCTCCTTCACGCATACGAATTTGATGATATCCGCTCCGTAAGTCGATCTTAGAGAATACCTTGGAACCATATGATTAATCGAGCATATCGTCCAACCTCGGAATTGGAAATCGATATTTAATTGTGATGGTATTGACAGCCCGTGAATCGACACACATTCGCCAAGTTCCATCCTTTTTTGGCATTAGTAAGACTGGTACGGCACAAGGGCTCAAACTCTCTCGAACAAACCCGCGCTCAACTAATTCATCGGTTTGTTTTTGAAGCTCCTTAGTTTCTTCCGGATTGCATCTGTAAGCCGCTTTATTAGGTAACGATATCGATGCTCCGAGAATGAGATCTATTTGGTGCTCAATTCCTCGAATAGGGGGCAAACCTGGTGGCAATTCATCGGGAAAGACGTCTTGAAATTCGAACAACAAGTTATCCAAGGGATTGCCCTTCACCGTCTCGTTATTTAATTCCAATTCCTCCCTGGCTATAAGTAAATAAACCAACTCCCCTTGACCAATCACATATTCGACTTCACGTTCACTGATTAACAACGAAAGACCCGCTGTTTTCTTCTTCTTAACACTCATGGACCGGATAGCTTGAGATAACATTGGCTTCAACATAATCTTTTTGCCCTTATCTCGCAACTCGTACTCATTACTCCTTCCTCTATGAATTACGTCCCTATTGAATTGCCAAGGACACCCTAATAAAATGTGACAAGCGTCCATGGGAATTACGTCACACAAAACATGCGCCTGTCTCGACACCTTTATCTTACTGCCATCGTCGAGCCAATGCAACGAATACGGTCTAGGATGAGCCGAGGTGATCAGTTCTAACTTCGTGAGCATTTCGCTTGAGGCAACGTTGGTATAACTACCCCCGTCGATTATCATACTGCACCATTTATCTCCGACTTGTCACTTAGTATGAAAAAGTTGTTCGCGCTGATCCGTATCATTGGACTCGGTTTGGACCTGCAAAGAACGAAGCACCAAAAGAGTATCGTAGGTAGGAGCCTCATACCCTTCTTCTTCTTCTTCATCCTCACTTTCCCTAAAATCAAACACACCTCCCAGTCGCTCCTCTTATTCAGCCTATTCACGCAGTTCTATCGCCTCCCGCAAGGTTACTACTCGTTTATTTGGACACGTGTTTTGATAGTGATCGAACCCCTGACATTTGAAACATCTCACTTTTGACAGGGCGGTTTCCTTTGTTGCGTGAGTCGTTTTAGGGGTGAACGAGGAGTCTGGGTTAAGGCTCTTGCTTGGATTGTTATTAGATGCAGGAGAATCATTTTTTGAAGATGACTCGGGTTTAGCCCCGATTTTGTATTTACCGTAATACGTACTGGACCCTCCCCCATATTTAGTTTTGCCTTGAGACTCGAGTTTTAAGCAAAGCCCGCAAAGTGTATTGAAATCAGAACAGAGATACAATTATACGATACTAGCAATATTAAAATTCAATCCCCGCAAAAATCTAGCCATTTTCTGTTCCTCGACTTCCTCCAATTCCCCCATCAAAGATAGTCCCTCAAATTCATCTATATATTCCCCCATACTCAATTTCCCTTGCTTGAATTCCGCAATTTTACGGTAAGTGGTTAATCGA
The DNA here is from genome assembly GCA_009801015.1 of Silene noctiflora. NCBI lineage: Eukaryota > Viridiplantae > Streptophyta > Magnoliopsida > Caryophyllales > Caryophyllaceae > Silene > Silene noctiflora. Next base: position 47,551 of record VHZZ01006456.1, on the reverse strand, counting down.
TGGTTTGATGGCACATACCTTTTCCGTAGTTTGCGTTTCAGCGACTCCCATGAAGCTATTTTCACCTTACCAGCCCTAGCACGCTTGGCCTTCAATCCCTCGAGCCACAACGAGGCTCCTTTGCCTAATTTCAAAATCGCGTATTTGCATCTTTTTTCGTCGTTGAGATCCTTGAAATCGAACATTCGTTCAATCTTCCTCTCCCACTCCAAATAGTCTTCTGGATTCGTGCCTCCTGTGAACTCCGAGAGTTCGTTAATTTGAACTCATCCTGTTTAGCCCGATAACGGCTCCTAGTGGGCTGGTTACGAAGCATTTCGCATACTTGAGCGAGAAATGTTTCGTCGTCATAATCGGCCATGGTTTGGAAACTGCAGGCTTGTTTCTATTTTGGTGTGTTCTCTCTTTTTTTTTTTTTTTTTTTTTTTTTAAATTGGACCGTCTTGATAAATGGAAATCAAGAGCCAAAGCTCTGATACCACTAATGATACGAATTAAAATGCGGAAGCGATATTTGACAAGTTAGAACTATAACTTATCAATGGTGAACGAACTCAAGACCTATTGAGATCGAACAAGTTAATATTCAAAGACGCATTTGAATAAGAACGGAAATAGCTAAACAAGCAGAAATTGTGATTTTTTTATGATTGCTGACATTCCAATTACAAATAACCAGAGGCTATAAATAGCCAACAAGAACGACTGATCGAGCAACTAAAGGCAGCGAAAAGTCCCTCATAAAATAGCTAATCAAGACCATTACTTATGCTAAATTAAGACTCCTTACTTGCAGCATTAAAACAGGGAAACTAAAAAGATAAATTAGGACTCCCTTTATTAGCTAAGTTAACAAAGTTGTAGTTGATAAACTGTAAACTTGTCACATATTATAGGTCGATGGTCCACTGCATGATATCAAGCAAACGAAACGCGCCATTGAGCCCAACAAAGCATCCTTACCCACTATTAGCACCAAGTTGCTTAAGCTTATCGAGTCACGAGCATCGTCACCATTGTCACCCGTATCAAAAAATATTTTTGTGAATTGTAAATAGGACCTTAAAAGTTCGGACTTGGACTGAACCAAACCCGTATTTTTCGCTCGGGACATTGGACCGAATTTATGATTTTTCATTTTTTAAGCATATGATAATTAAAATTTTAAAATTCATTAAATCAAATAAATTACTCGACTAAAATATATTTAGCATAAATAACAACCAATATTAAAATTTTAATGATATTTGATTACTTTATAAAGTTTTGAAAATTAGTAACAAATCACCTAAATTTCGGGTTCATTCGGGTTGGATCGAAATTCATTGATTTTGGATCAGACCGGACCAAAACCGAAATTATAAAAAATATGGACCAAAATCGGACCCAAATGAATCCGAACCGGGTTCAATCCAGACTTAATAATTCAACACGCTTCATTTTCCAATGCGGATCTAAACTTGCTTGGTCCTAAATATGTGACAACCGAAACAAAAAAAAAAGGGAAATTTACCACCAATAATCCCAAGTTTCAACATTCTTCCATTTTTAATCCCAAGTTTGAATCTTCCCAAAATAATCCCAAGTTTGCATCATATATTATGTTTTTGGACCCAAACCTAATGGTGTTAGTTTTTCGTTCAAAAAATTACATTAAACTACAATTTAGAATAACCAAAACTTGTTTTTGAGAGTTGATACTAATCAATTCAACGTTAAATGACTTAAAACGTAAGATGGCTAGAAAATAAATGTCAATACAAAAGAATTAGAACAAAAACAAAAATTGTTGTATCCTAAATTTTTGTCAAAAATCATCTTAAATCGGACGAATATTTCTTTAAATGTATCTTGAATTTCTTAAACTTAAATTTAGTATATTTTTTTTCTAGTGAAAAACCATGCCGGTTAAGATTGAGTTCAAAAATGGAATTGATAGAGAAAACTTGGGATTATTTTGGGAAGAGCCAAACCCGACATTAAAAATGAAAAAATGTTGAAACTGGGGAATATTGGTGTTAAATTTTTCAAAAAAAAAAAAAAAAACTGTCCCGTACTCCCGTAGTCCCGCACTTGTAAACCCACGTCGACAGCCGATTGTCTTCCCGCCATTTTCCCCACTCGTATCTGGAGAAATTTCAAAATCATGGCCAAAAACCTAATTTTGTTCCAATTTTTCTGATCTTACACGCTATTGATTCTAAGCTACAAGTATCTCGTAAATTCTAATCCAGCTAATTTTCCGAAGAAATTCCACGCTTGTTATCTTCAATTCACCTCGCAATTTCGCATTTACCTCAATCGTCCGATATTTGGCGAAATTCAAGGTTTGTTCCTTAATCGTTCTTCAATTAATTTTTGCTTGATGTAAGTTACATTAATGTCATAATCATTACTTTTTATAATAATTTTTCAGTTCGATTCCGGCGTTCTGGATTGAAGCATATGATTTTGATTGAGTTTATTAATCGGGAGAATTGTGGAGTGTTACGATTTACTAATGACACGTAGTTGAAAGGTTTGGTTAATCAGAAATTTCAGTCAATTAAGGTAGTTTTAAAATGTAGTTTACTTGTATTTATGTTAATTTGACTTTATTGTTGGTGGTATGTGATGTGATAGTTGATGCAAGATTATACCAAATTACATTGTATTTGTATATATCTTTCTGCTTTTAGTGCTTGAGTGATGTAACATCTTCTATGATTAAGCTCCATTTTTCTTCTTATGTGGCTCGAGTTTGGTATTAAGTGATGTCATCGTTGAATGCTAAGCTTAACTCCGCTTTCTCAATTTTACTATTGTATTCAAGTGTAAACATGGATGGGTAATACATAGTCATTATACAAAATCTTGTAAGTTTCTAATCCATCTGACCGTGCGGTTCTCTAAGGTTCGCTTGGGATGGGGGTAATTATTACCGGAGTAATGGAGGCTAAAACAAGTTGAAATGGGAGGAGTTTGGTGGTTAGTGGTTGTTGTGGAGGGTGAAAGAGGAGGCGAGTTAGGAATTATTATACATTATTGAGAGAGGGGGAGGGGAGGTGGGTAACTATTACTCCCTTAAAGAAGGGATTATTACACTATCTTTCTCTATTTTGATCTTCAACCACCATCACTTTCGTCCATTTTTAGTCCATTTAGGCTCTAGTACCCTAGTAGCAATTACTCTTATCCCAAGCGAGTGTTGTCCTTATTTATAAATGTTCCGCTACTTACACAACACTACCTCAGTATTTCAAAGGCTCCAGCAAATTGCAGGGGACAACATTCCCCATGTATTAGCAACACATAGATGTTATTTTCGAATGATCCAAATGAAATTTGTAATTTGTAACCTAGGTTACTCGAATTTTTAAAGGATGGAGTAGGAATCTATGTTCTCCAGACTTGTGTACGAGAGTTAGACACAGTTATGTTTCCAAGTGTGGGATTCGTAATTATTCAAATTTTGAGGTATATAGGTTTTGACCTAAAATGAGGATACGGGTACGAGTACACATCTTGACAACATAAATTTGATTTGATATATGAACTAGTGAAATTATTTAAAGTGAAATGCAAAGATGTATGAAACAATGGTTAAAAATCGTAAAAATCCATAATGTTACATATATCATCCACTACTTATGTCATGCAAGCCTTTCCATCATAGGCTCATAGCATAGTACAAGGAGACATGTTGAACTCCTAATTCTCGGACAAAGATTTCATAACGTTGAGGGTTCATCAGACATGAGTATGGCTACAAAATTGACGAGTGAATGCAACACACTCCATTATTAGCAACTAGGCACACAACTATCTTGTTCTTTTTTTTTCTTTCTTTGGCGAGCAATCCTGATGTAACATTATTCGGAAATCCTGTCTGCCAATGAAATGCTGGATATGTAGTTATGTTCTGTCAACTTGTCAAGTAAACAATTGGCATAATATGCCAAGTTTAAAGCCCAAGTGTTCTTGGTGAAGCAGGTGATTTGATTATGTTTATTAAATATGGTGGTTGGATAAATGTAATGTTCCAGACTAAAAGGGATAAATCAGAACAAACTTACAAGTTGATAAATCCAAGGGAGAAACTTCTGGTTACAATGTGGATTTATTAATGTTATATTTTTGGTGACAAGTTGCCATAGCTCGTGCACCTTATTGTCTCTTTTGAAGGTTGTTTTAGTCAATCTTTTTAAGAAGTTGAATGCATTGCTTTCTGATTCTGATTTCAGTTTTTTGCACAACCAGCTAGCTTAGAAGCTTTAACTGTTTTATGACCATGATGCATTTATAGCCCTGGATAAACATCACACAACATTGCTCTACGCTTCTGCACGAGTGAGACATTTTAAAATTTACTTATCATGAACAAGCTCCAAATGAAGAACGTATGGTGATTAAGCATGGCTTTCTTTTTTGTTTATACTTTCTTTTCCCCCATTGCCTTTCTCTCATTATTGAACTAACAATTTGTTTAGTGACTCCTTACCTTACAAAGAAGTGTATTTAACATCTTAAAATTGATCAAGTAAACTTCTTGAATATGGGAAGGTAATTCTGTGTCCCATATTTGGTTGAACCAAAGACAAATTTTGATAAACGGTGTATTAATAATTTTACTACAAATTCAGGAGCTACATATTATTTTGGTTGTATGGTGAAATTTTATCCTTTTGTTTTTCCCCTCAACCCGGATAACAGACCTATGATTGCCTGATTAGTATATGTTATGTTAAGGCAGCTTCTAGTGTTTGCAGAATTGCAGTCAGGTACTGTTAATGGATTTGGAAGAAGCTGTTTCTTGAGGAAATATACTCTGTAATAATGAAAAATGTATAAATGATTATTGTTGGATTTATGTATAGTTTATGCTCTGCTTTTTTATATGGTGGGTTTGGAATGGGTGAGCAAACCCACAATATTCTTACATCAAAATCTTTCTGCGTATGTGCTTCGACCGGAAACAATTTAGGTCAATATCTTCAATGTGCAAATTTGTTAATTTTTATTTCATTAAATGTAAGGTTCAATTTGAGTTATCAAACTAACAGAATGCTAAAAAAAGCCTGGTAGCTAATAAACTTTCCCTGGAGTTACATTGTCATTTAACATGCTCGTATCAGCCAAAAGCTTCAACTAACCAGACCAGTCAGAAAGTATGCATCTGTCATTTGCTTAGGTATCCAAAAATTTAGCTCATTCTATTCTTGGAGTTATCTCATTCGTTTTTAACACAAATATTTGGCGGAGCAGGTGAGGTAGACCATTCGGTATGGTAAATGAAAAATGATGAAGGTTATTTAGGTAGACCATATGTTGTACTCACTAAGGCATCTTAGATTCCGGAATTAGAGAAGGGATAATTCCATTGAATTGACCAATAGAGGAGTTTGGGATAATGTCAAATAATAAGTGTTTACGAAGTGTAATGAGCATGATATGCCATCTGAAATTGCAGGTTTTAAGCTGTTCAGCATTGAAAAGGGCTCGAGTTTAATCATCATTGGGACCACTGATGCTCCAATCTATTCTATCCGCGTGTCTTAACAATGGCTAGGTGGACAAATGAGTGTCCTTCAAGTCTTAAGTATCAGGAGAGTTCTTCTCAGCGGTCAGTACATTTTGTCTTCCTCTGCAACTATATTTTATTAGTAGGCTAAGCTTCTGTCATTGCTGATTCCCATTTTACTATTAGTTCATTGGATTAGATTATATTTCTGACTACATACTAATTAACAATGTGCATGGATTGCTTTTAATGGTATGAACTTGTTCACAATCTATTGGTTGGTTGGATCTCATATCCCAATATAGCTCTATAATATAATTGTTAAATCTGTTAAATAATTCTCCTTAGACAACAATCAACAATCCCAAAAAATCAACAATTGTTGAAGCTACTGAACAGCTCATAACAGTACATAAACTTAGGCATTATTTGATTAATTTACCTAATACCTACACCTCAGCTAGTCATTTTATAAAATATTACTCCGTCGTAGCTTATTGCAGTAAACCATACATAAGCAAGCTCTAGAGTTAAGACAAAGCTAATACCAAATCAAGTATTAGTTGTAATTTTTAAACCATATATTATTCTCTGCTCTTTGAAACTGCTATTATTATAATCCTTGTTGTCTCCCTAATCACAACCATTAAGGCATTTGCATAATGTCAAGCCAATGTGTGTGGGTGTGTCATCAATCATACTGTAATTTAGTTTATGCTGATCTTTGGCTATCATAAAGAATTATTAATCTCATTCTATGCTAAAACTGACGAGCATTAAAAGATTAACAAGGGCTTGGAATTGTGTGGTATAGCTTGCTATAACACGTATTGCAAAATTTTAAGAAGACACAGGAAGCAAATCTCAGTAGACTTAAAATAATGTTTGACTATGTCTTATCTTGGGGAAGAAAAGGCTAGAGAGGACACTTTTTCACATGATCTTTGATGCTCAAGTACACTGTTCACATGTCTTCATTGACATACAAAATTATAAAATTTCCAGATAAATACAAATTTGGAGGTTGGAGCCATCTTGAAACTGTGATGTACGTCATGTATACGTTATAGTAAAGTCTCTCCATGCCACCTGTTAGAATTGACGCAAAAATGTAATATTTTCTTTTGAAAGGAATAATGCAATATTTTAAAAGTGGCAAATTATTTGCTCATTAGCTGGTCATTAAACAAAATTGTTTTTTTTTTTCTTTTTTTTTTTTTTAATCACCAGTCTTTGTTCTTGGACTTGATGGCCAACTGAAGTTATGATCTATTCGCTAGCATTTTCATCTCCTCGAATCAGTGATAGATCAATGAAAAAGATTGTGTTAATGTTCAAAGTTACAATTGAGTTTATGCCCAAGAATAGGCTCTGCCTGATACAAGAAGAGAAACAAGTGACTAATGACACTCATCAACTAGAAGATTTAAGGGGTCGTTTGGTTCAAAGTGTTGGAATGGATTGTAATGGATTGGAGGTATGGAATTAGAACTCCATACATGTTTGTAGTTGTTTGGTTCGACAATGGAATGGAGACTAATAACAATATTGGGTGGAATGGAATTAGAAACTGAGGCGGGGGGAGATGGGGGTATGGGATTCCAAGGGGTTGGAATCGAGTTACTATCCATCAAGTATCTAACTCCATTCAAAAATGCTCCAACCCATTCCAAAAGTTCCAACCAAAGTCTTCGACATTAACTGATCAAGTCCTCTGTCTCATTATTATTTAAAATCATAATTGTGTCGTTGTGTGTGTGTGTTTTTCTGAATAGTTCTCAGTTAGAAGATTAGCATGAATTTTGCTTTCTTTTTTCTTTCGGAAGCAATGAAAGTCTGAAATGACATTATATTAGTCACATATGAGCTACTCATGCATTTCCCCTCCAAGCACTTGGTATTGGGGGCTATTACTGGCTTCATGGCTACTTTTTCTCTTTGGAATAGGATGAAATAAATCAAAGGACTCGATAAAATGTGTTTATCTATGTTTTAAAAGGCATGAGGTGAATCAGGGTCCAGTGGGCAAGATGAGGATGCGTGCCTTATAGATATGAGGAGCAGCACTATCTCTGTTAACAAATTTGTATTTTGAAAATGAAAATCTATGCAACAATACTGGTGAGCCGAAGTCGTATGCTCCCAAAGATGATATTTATAAGCACTTAAGACCTAACACTAACTAGTAGTATAATGGCAATAAGGGTCGA